>JANAWD010000003.1:0-62412 GCA_027627245.1 Meripilus lineatus | reverse complement strand
TTNNNNACNNTNNTGAGNNNNTNTCNNGAAGTNAGGAGAAAGATCGAGCGAGGACTTGGTTGGGAGGTGGGACGTCAGCAAGCCCAAGTTCGAATATGGACTGAATGGGGTGGGCAGAGATGAGTGGCTGGTGAGGGGGCTGCTCCCTTGTGGGAGGAAGAGGGTAAGCCAGGGCGTAAGACGGGAGTGTAGATGTTCTAGTACAACCAGCAATGAGCCTCAAGGCCACATAAAATGGAATAAATTATATCATACCGATACCGCTCGCACTGTTCCACATCCACCAAGAACTCGGAAATTCGCAACCTCTCGCATTCAGCAGGCGAAAGCCCGTCAGGACGGAAACGCAAGGTCAAAGGCAAAGAGGCATCCTCCACAGAAACGTTTTCCGGAACTGAAGCAAAAATCCGAATTTTTCCCAACACATCCAGCGGAATTTGTGGATGGTCTGATACCGATTCATCTCTTGGCTCCACCTCGGGCATAACAGTTCAATTGACCATCGGGAAAGGCGAGGTGGAAGATGAGGCAAGCGAGGACGGGTTCAAATAACGGTTCAATTGAATGGGATATCTGGTTGCCCGCAAGACTCGAGTTTGTCGAGAGCAGCAAATTATGATCGTGACGACGACCCGTCTTCAATGCTCTCGGACCTCGCGGTCGCGTAGAGCGGGATCTATGAGATTGAACACCACGTTCCATGTACATGGTTTATCAGAGTCCTCGTGGCCTTCATTGCTAAGCTCTACAGTCTCTTCTGAGGTGAATCTCTGAGAGATGGGGCAAAGGAGGACGTCCGCGTATACTGTTTCTTCGACGACGGGTTCAGTTTGGCCTTCGAAAATAATTGTGAGAGAACAGTGGACAGAGAATGGGACGGATGATTCGTCTTCGGTCAAACAACTAGTCATTGATCACGATGAGATCGACATGACCAGAGAGCGAGGGTGTCGAACTACAAGAACATGAGTGGTTACGTGTGATCAAGGCCACAGTACTCACGAGCAATCTGGCCCTCCTACGTAGCATTTTCAGATTCCAGAGAATCTGTGTCATGGTTTCGTTTCTGTCGAGACGGACACGAATGCTGAAGATGTTGCAAGTTGAGGGTCTTGATGAAAGAAGTGGACGACCCGCTGAAATGGAAACGGGAAGGAGAGCAGGAAAGGGGGAAAGATATGAAGGGAGGAAAACGGGGGGATATCAATGGCCTGATTGTCACGAATAGAGGAGGAAAGATGAAGCAAGGTCGTCTTGAGCGGGGAATCAACGAGAGATGAGATGCGTCCCATGATCGCGTATCAGGACGCGACAGATGTGTGATTGCACGCGTTTAACGCAAATGCCGAGACAGCCTTTTTCTGGCTCGTGACTTGGAGAGTTTACGCAGTGTTCTAACCCTAACCTCAAAATTGCCACATGTGTCCAGGCTAAAGACCCGAACGCCAACGTCCAAAAGTGAAGATGTTCTGCAAGACTTTCTCAAAGTTTGTATCGAACAAACAAAGCCGCACATTCCAACCACTCGTTACGGAGGTTCCCCATGTCTTCTCATTCTTTTGTGTGGTATCAACTCGTAGTGTGCTGCACTCTGATATATGCCCTATTTTATCCCCAGTCCAACATGGTGTTTTTACTTTTCAGTCGATGGTCAATGTGGGGATGGTCACGTAAGCAATGTGTTTGTCACATGTGACAGCGGTCGTGACTAACCTGTTACCATATTGAACAGTTGGTCTACTTTCTTGAGCCAGCGGACACACCAGAACATGAACTCAAAGCCCCTCGAAGGCTGCCATGGAGAGTGAGCCACGTTCGTGTCCGCATCTTCTCGAGTCTTATATCGCACTTAGGAGCTCGACTTACGACAAAGTCAAGGTCAGTAACTAATGGCGGTATCAAAGCCACATCAAGACTCAATCCAGTTGTAGCCGACTTTAGGTTGGAACTCGATGCGCCGCAAGTCAACGCTTATTCTAGATAAAGGGCCATTGGTACTAAATCTTTCCGGAAGATCAGGCTTGCGGTTGCGACGGTTTATGTCGACCAACAGACCGGGAAGCTAAAACCACTTGAGCGTAGAGTCGTCCGGGTAAGAGTCCACCCAATGTTTCTCAGAACATCTCTCACATCTCTTGGCGTAGCCGGGCTATGTCACGAGTCTTGAGCATAAAACAACCCGAACATGGACGTTAGCAGAACCTTGCGAAGAAGACAGGTACAAATCGATCTGTGCGATAAACAGTACAGACTGTCCCCAGAGCATTGCGATCTGTTCGTCCATGTCTTATCTCTTCATTCACAATAGCGTTTTCACTTCTCCTTAGGCTCATCGTTTGTGCCAGTTGGAACTCATGATCCCATGTTTCGACCCTTTCTCCTCTATGAAGATGTACCGTAAGTGCCTAACGACCTCATTACGTGCTTATATCCATTTATAACCTCCATTCTGAAGACCCGGTAAAAGTGTTGTCTTAAAGCTACCCCTGGTTCTTTCTGCGTACGTGAGGAAATCAGGAATGCAACGTATGACTATCTATTGTTGCTCTGTTGACCATAACCTGACGCTCCTCGCCCTTGATACAACTTCACTCATAGCGAGAGATGTTATATTTCCCGGCAGTTTTCTCCCTGTGGTCGATAAAGATGGGAGGAAACCTTGGAAGATAATTTTGGACGGTTTTATTCATGTTAGTCGAATCGATTACTGTTGTCATCAGATGATCACATCCCCCATTGCAGACCACCTGGATTGTCGAAAAAAGAGGCGATGGCAGACTACAGTTCCGCATCCCGGGTGGACAAGTGGATCCTACTTCATCGGGGACATCCCTATCCTTCGAGTCTCAACCACGAGGTATTCCCCGCATTGGCGGTGCCGAGTCTTTAGCGCTTCCTCGTGCGACATACACTGGGGAACGTGATCTCCCTACTCCTCCCTCATCGTCACGTAACGAAAGTCAGGGAATTATGGAGACCAATTCTTGCAAGAAACCTACAAGTAACACAGCGCCCTCTAATTCACCCGAGCGAGAAATGCAATTTGGGACAATCATGGGGGATGCTATTGAGGATGTCACCAATCGACAAGTTGCTCCCGTCGACAGATCGGAATCCACACGCACCGATATCGGATTGCGCAGACATCGTGGCATAATCCGGTACCTGTTAGGGTTGCTGCGTCGTAAGCGACGCTCAAGCCCCGGCATCGACCCAAACTAGAACATCATGCGGAGGGCGATAACAATGCGAAATCTTGGAATCAATGGACGTATACAATCACGGATAGCTATGGTTTATGTTTCTCTACAATTTCCTCGAGGTTACGATTGTAATACATATGGTCGCTTGGTTGTCTTTTCTTTTTCATTCTTATGGCGGCTTGAGTGATATGTGAGCCTCGTATAATACAGCATCGCTGTAAGCAGCTGCCCATGATCGAAGACTCGCGAGTCTTGGGGGTGTTCCGAGGAACAGCGTTTCGTGACAATGCGTTGGACTGAAATTGTGTTCTCGCAAGCAATTCTGATCATATAGTTGAATGATACAGCTTGAGGGTGTCCACGTAGGGGATTGATACAAAGAACGAGAGCAAACAGAATAGTTATAAATGATACAAAAGATAAGACTGGAGAGAAAGGTTCAAGGAAAGACGTGATTCTCTCTTGGCAAGACGCAACTGTTTTATGGTAGATGTGGATCAGGGGATTGAGGCTTCAATGCGAAAAATCGCACAAGAGATCGTCTGCTATCGCATGGGGTGTACATAGGGGGCAAAGGGAACGAATAGTCTATCTTCCTATCCGGAAGAAGAGGTACGCAGGGAGAATTTGAGCGTCTGGGAGACTGGGCACTGGGTACTCGGAAGATGTTGGAAGTCGTGAGGACGATTGGCCATCATCTAAGAAGGGTCGGGGAATGACTTGAGGTGCGAGAAGGCGCCCGAAGCACATTGACAAATCGAAGAGGAAGTCTGAATGAAAGATCGTTCGCGATGTTCGCCCTCCATGAGGTCATAGTAGGCACAGAGGACGTGGAGATTGTGTTGGACTCCGAAGAATAGGCATTGTCCAGATACTCCGAGTCGCAAGGTTCTTTGGCTCTTCCAATCGTATCTATTGTCCTCCTCCCCACTGATGAAGAGTATGCAAGTTTGGAGAGAATACCAGTTCGATTCTGGATCGTCATCGACTTCGCTCGCGCGAGAAAATGTAACCATTTCCTGCGATTTGAAACTATCCTGAGGGTTTATCAGGAAGTAAGGAGAACGATCGAGGGGAAGCAAGGGAGTAAGACGGGAGTGTATATGTCCTAGTACAACCAGCAATGAGCCTGAAGGCCACATAAAATGAAATAAATTATATCATACCGATGCCGCTCGCACTGTTCCACATCCACCGAGAACTCGGAAATTCGCAACCTCTCGCATTCAGTAGGCGAAAGCCCGTCAGGTCGGAAACGCAACGTCAAAGGCAACGATGCATCCTCCACAGAAACGTTTTCGGGAACTGAAGCAAAAATTCGAAATTTTCCCAACACATCCTGTGGAATGTGTGGGTGGTCTGATACCGATTCATCCCTTGGCCCCACCTCGGGCGTAACGGTGAGATTGACCATCGGGAACGGCGAGGTGGAGGATGAGTCAAGCGAGGTTGGGTTCAAATAGCGGTTCAACTGAATGGGATATCTGGTTGCTCGCAAGACTCAGGTTTGGTGTCGAAAGCAGCAAACCATGATCGTGACGACGAGCCGTCTTCAATGCTCTCGGACTTCGCGGTCGCGTAGAGCGAGATCTATGAGATTGAAGCCCACGTTCCATGTACATGGTTTATCAGAGTCCTCGTGGACTGCATTGCTAAGCTCTACAGTCTCTTCTGAGGTGAATCCCTGAGAGATGGGGCAAAGGGGGACGTCGGCGTATACTGTTTCTTCGAGGACGGGTTCAGTTTGGCCTTCGAAAATGATTGTAAGAGAACAGGGAACAGAGAATGGGACGGATGGTTCGTCCTCGGTCAAACAAACTAGCCATTGATTATGATGAGATCGAGATGGCGACATGACCAGAGAGCGAGGGTACCGAACTGCAAGAACATCAGTGGTTACGCGTGAATCAAGGTCACAGTACTCACGAGCAATCTGGTCCTCCTACGTAGCATATCCAGATTCCAGAGAATCCGTGTTATGGTTTGGTTTCTGTCGAGACGGACATGAATGCTGAAGAGGTTGCAAGTTGAGGGTCTTGATGAAAGAAGTGGATGACCCGCGGATATGGAAACAATGGCAGGAGAGGGGGAAAGATATGAAGGGAGGAAAACGGGGGGATATCGATGGACTAATTTTTACGAATAGAGGAGGAAAGATGGAGCAAGGTCGTCTTGAGCGGGAAACCAACGAGAGATGCGTCCCATGGTCGCGTCTCAGGAGGTGACTGCACGCGTTTAACGCAAATGCCGAGACAGCCTTTTTCTGGCTCGTGACTTGGAGAGTTTACGCAGGAGACCACTGACTTCCTTCAGTCGACCATGTCTTACATTTTATATCTGATACGATATATCCATCTTGCGATGGCGAGCCTCCAAGTGTATCTCTTTGCAGGTCAATTCAGGCTCAAGGTCGAAGGGAACGAAAGAGGTGGTCGGAAATCCTTAAGGCGCGACCACAAGATATGCCATGACACTACGAGGCTATTGTGTCTCAACTTCAGGGGACTTTCCTTCTAGGGGTTGTGGGTCCATAGAGGTCCTACCCCACTTTCCGGAGTTTAGCTTCAGATCAAATCCAGATCTATCATTCCTCATCTTTGAACTCCAACAGCCGGAGTACTGTACTCCAAGATAAATCCACCGAGCAATCATCACGATGGGTAAGTCGATTTAACTCACAATCAAAGCAACATCCGATTTCATTTGAACGCTCACCTGATCAGGGTTGTCGCTTTGGCTCGTCCCACCTCCTGATCTCTCTCATCAGCTATCCACCACTATAATGAACCAGAAAACCGACGGGGCGCGATCTCCCTCGTCATTTGCCCAATTCCACCCCCACATCACGCTCGCCACCATGCCTTCCGCCACCAAAGTCGAAGACCTGAAAGCAGCAATACCTACGGATCAGCGACCCATACCGATCCGATTCAAATCGGTCGACGTGGGGAACAAGTACTTCATGTCGGTGTATGTCGCGGTACATCACGATGAGGAACTTGTTGCGTTACGAGATCATTTGAAGAGGACTCCCGGAGAAAAGACCGTTCCGCCATTGGCGCATATGTCGCTATTTTATATCGATGACTCGGATCGAGAAGAGCGCCAGAAGATGGCGGATCTGTTGGTTACAGAGAGGAGAGTTATTATTCAAGACGCTCATAGCATCAAACTCGATTTGAGCCAAACAGGTGAAGAAGGAACAGACGTGTACAGTGGATTTAAAGGAGCAGAGATATGGATTGTTTCATGTGATGGTCCTGTGCCTACATGGGAGGTGCAGGACAGACTCCCAATACATTTATTTGAGGCGTAAGATTACCCTCGTTCACTCTCAAAGTCGCAGGACGGACAGGAGGAGTGATTGTTGCGAACCTAGTAGTATCGAGCTATAGACTCTTCGGAATGAGGTCAACATATCCCCGTGCTCAGGCCGTTCCAACCCCCTGCCCTTGCGCCTCCCCACTCATACGCCAACTAAACTCGTGGCCTCTATCTACTTCCATCAACTGAATTTCCAATGAGTAGCAAGCTACTTGACCTGATTCTATGGTATGGAAAATTGTATCCCTTCATGCATCTTAGCGGTACACCTCTGTCTCCTTTGGGAAGCCTATCTTTCCCGGAAGCTGATCTTTCCCTCCACTGTCGACATCCTTTGTGCTGTCCTCCCTTGAACATCCTCACTTCAAGTAGGGATAACCCTGCAAACTCGAATCCAGACGACATTCTGGTTTGCAAGGAGCCTGAGTGTTGCGTCCTTGGTTCGAGAATTGAACCTATCCCCTCATGGTTAGTATGTGAACGGTTCCGTGCTGTTGGCTGCTTGTGTTGTACCAATGAATCCTCTTTCCGGCCCAGCCTTGGGGGACGGTTATTTGTTCTGAGGTGGTAAATGGTCTGGGGGGGTCTGTCACGCGTCACGAATGCACGACCATCAATTTGTGTGACCCCTTGAAGAGTGACATTCTGCCACCCCGCGCCTCAAATTGGCAGGCTCCTACCCACCGTCTTCGGGAGTTGAGGAGTCACAGTTGCGAGTTTAAGGTAGAAAAACAGAAACACAAAAAAAACATACCAGACTTCCAAAACGAGAAATTCTATTACATAAGATCAAAAATCGATATATTTGGATGTATTAGCTAAGATCAAAAATCGATATATTTGGGTGTATTATATAATGATACACAAATGCGGTAATTTTTCGTGACCACACAACTAGCGAAACTTTAATTCTTCTCAACTCCCTACGACGGCTGGCATCAAACATCTGTAAACATTCGGCGGTCCGTCGTTGGGCGCTTGTATTCTTCCAAATTCGGTAGGCACCCTCCGAAAAACGAGGCTCCTGGAAATTCCTATGACCATTTTGGGCCCGTTTCGGCGGCTCGTCGAAGGACACTTCGACTTTCGATCCCAAACAACAATGGCGAACGTTCAGAACACTCTCGATTACCTCCGCGCCTCAAGAATAGGTATCTCATCGCTCATCAGCACTCTCCTCTACGCCGGTACCCCTGATCCCAATGACTTTCTTGTGTCTGATCTCATATCCTTTACTCCGATCATCTTATCTTCTCTTCACTTCTACCCTCCCACCCAGAAGGCAACTGGCGATTGGGCGCACGCACTGATGAAGAGCCGCTACGGAAGATCAATCGAGAAGCTGTGTCATCCAGAAAATGGATGGCATTTTGGTGCGATTCACACGAAGATCGAGCAAGTNAATGACTTCCAAATCCAGGAAATGGCAGATAAAATGCAGGATCTGGCTCCGGAACTCTGGGATTTATTTGCCAGCTTGTTTGGGAGAGATAGGGCCTCAAGAGAGTTGGATGCAGGAGCAGAGGCNGGGAGATTACCGGAGGAGGACACTATGGATCCCGAGGAGATGGAGTATTGGAAGGATCTGGATGATATCCTGCTGGAGAGTGANAGGGACGGAAAGTCGGAGGAGCAGGAGAGGGGAAAGCGGTATTTAATCGAACGGAGGCAAAAACATCTGCAAGTCCGTGCNATTCTGATGAGAGCCGTAAGTTGATTCTGTCTTNGAGATTTCTTCTACTGACGATTTCATCAGAAGCTTGCAGTTCTTCTCAGTACCTTCATGTATTCCCAGACGCAACAATGCAATGCCTTTCAAAGCATTATGGGAATTTTCCTGCACTCGTCTAGGGCTTCGGAAAAGCTAATCAAAGTTTTGAACCGTATTGGCATCTCAATATCTCCATCATCCATTCACCGGGCCGTTCACTCACTGTCCAGACAAACTCAGGCGTACATCCGGACCCTCGGCCAAACACGTCTTGCTGCATATGCCTACGATAACTTTGATGTCAAGTTCAATACTTCCCTTCCGACTCTTGCTGACACGGAGGANACATTTATTCATCTCACGTCCGGTCTGCTTTTTCGCTTAAATNGAAATGTCGTATCCGACGATCTTCGTTGCTCACAACTCATNTGGAACCGAGCCTCTCGAAGTGATAACCCCCTTGCCTCTGATCCACGCCCTTTCAATCCTCTTCAATCAATGTATCATTTGTATACACTTCATCCTGAACCGGACTTCAATGAGGGCGAATTAAGTCGGCGTGGTCATTTCCGAGCATGGATTGTTAGTCAAACATTGATCAACCACGGTCCGAAGTATTTCTCGAAATTCAAGGCCACCCTTCCTCATCCAAAATCAATCGAAGCAATCCCAGTCACGAAACTTCAGTTCATGCCTTTTCAGGCNATGGATCGCAATCAGTCCAAGGTCTCAGGCAACATCGATGCTGTCGTGGACATGCTAGCACAAGCGGCCGTTGGAGATCCATCAAAACTTTCCGAAAAAGACATTGTTGATATTCAGGAGCATGTCATCATCGTGAATGGGGACCTAGGTGCCTTCGAGAAGTTGATCTCTGCTGTGGAACGTCGGGCTCAGGAGATGGATCCAGTATCACGACTTCAGTTCATTGTGTTTGTTCTCGGACTCTTTCATCTCAAAATGGCTGCTGCAGANGCGATTTGGAGAATNTTAGTGGAACCCCNGAACGCTCGCAAGGACCCTTCGAGTTTTATGAAGATTCTCAGTAAACTTCACCCCAAAGACAGTTCCAAACTCGTCTCCNGTGCCAAGTTCCGNCAACAACATGAATCGATCTCACATGTTGGTAATCTCTTGCGACTTGATGCCTGGAGAGCAGAAATCAAAAAGAGGACACGGTTCGAGTCTCTTGACGACTGGGCAGACTCGAACCCATCCTTAGGTGATGTTCAAAATTTGGCGGGATCCCTTGTCCTCAATTTTATCGAGGGTGATGGTATCAATCTCTATGATCTACAAAATCAACCTACGGATCGTCGGGACCAGACAATGGAAAACACGATGCGCACACACAATTATATTCTGTTGTACGAGGAGCTCACGTATGCACTCAATGCGGGAGATATTGGACGCATCGAAACTCTATTTATTCCGTGGATACAGCTATTCCGTTCTTGCGGGAAGCACAAGTATGGTAACAACATGCTACGATTTATGCATTCCCTCTATCATGTCTACCCAGAGAAGCTTCGGTAGGATGTGCCCACTTGACCAATAGCGATATATGTTTCTAATATCTCCCAATCAGACATGCAATCNGCATGAACATCCTCGTCAACCTCTCTGGCAAAGAGCATGAGTTTCGCAGTGTTGATTGGTTGGTGGAGCTTTTAAATCTATACACTAAGGTCCGTCTCATCATGACAACTCAATCGGATCATTCACACACGCTTTTCTGAAGGATACGTACGGAGGCGAAGGACCTAACTACACAAAGAAGCGCATCCTTGAAGAGTCTTCACTCGTGTTTATCTTCCGGAATAGTCACCGTACCTTTGAGAGAAATTTTCAACTGAGCGGACTCAGTCATTTGCATGGGGCCAAAGACATGACAGAGGCGTATAGAATGATGGTAGACTACATGGCGGAACACAAGATACACGAGTTCTCGGCAGATCNAAAGACCAGCTACAACATCCCGGATCACATAAGTTCGGGGGCGTCGATAATCGAGGCTGAAGGGGATTCAAGTTCAAATGGGGTAGATGTCGTGATGGGAGACGAGTTTGATAATATACCTATAGAGATAACAGCAGAGGATCTCAGCGCGGAAGGGATTCTTTAATTGTATACTCACACAGTAGTTCAATAATTATTGAGGCGGCGGCACATTAGAGACCCGCNTGTTCTCTCCAAGNGGCGATACAGAACGGTGGTTGTCGGAGGAGGGAGGTAAAATGTGGNGAGTCAATGATTCACCTCCCGGTTGGTCAGGGAGGCGAGAGGGATGCCTGGGGCAATTTCGATTGGCCCCTGCNGTCAAAATGTTAGTGGCAACATCAAACGGGGGATTTAAGGAACGCACNATTATGTCCTACACCANCGCAAGCGCCACATTTGTTGAGGCGTTTGGGTGTGCTGGTNAATGGGTTCCCGCTTGAGGATTGTCCAGTTCCNGAGGATATTGCAGCTTGACCGCGAGGACCGGTTGAGAGAGGCGCAGTGGTGAGGGGCGGTTGTTCATCAGGGTAGAATCTGAAGGGTAGTCTAGCGGTTCTACCCCANGAGAATTAGGAACAAATGGAAGGACTCACTTTTTCACAAGGTCCAACACCTGGTTCCCCAACTCCGCAGATCGGCCCCATTTAGTCTCGCGCTGGAGACATTCAACCGAATTGAGCTTGTGCGCGCGAGCGCAGTTNACGATTCTGTCGAGAATCATGTCGCCCATAATAGTCNCGGGTCNCAGATTGTTCAAATGCGCGCGCGAGAACTTCTCCATTGTGACGCGGCGGCGAAAGGAATCGAGTTCCCGGCGAAAAGAGTAGTCGTGCGCCGTCATGGGGCCGAGGGCCGCGAGTCTTGACGGTCAAGGAAGAGACGGCCGATTTGCTGTGGACGGAAGGGAGTCGGTGAATGTAGGGAATGCTGGATCGTCGGGATGACACAGAGAGCAACAGACAGGAGATGGGGGGACGCAACAACGAGTGCAACCCAACTCTGCGTCTGACAGACACCGGTGATGGTCAGGCTGGTCATTACGTAATTGATGTCAGTGCCGAAACTTTGAGCGCAACTTGAACGACTCACCTTGACATGATCGTTCTCGAAGTAAGCCATTATAGGCACTCGAAAACAACGAAAACCGCGACGATCGGCATTGATTAAATTATCAATCTCAGGCGCGATCTCATTCGGTTTGTTTCCGCCTTTCTGGGGCTGCATACTCTGGCGACGACTGGCGCTTCGAATCTGCGCCACCTTCCGATACTCGACCCGGAGTTGCTCACAGGGCGACAACTCCGGTTTCTCAACTGGTCCCTCACTCGCAGGGACCGTGGTTGCTGGCGCATCTCCCCCTGACGTTCGCGCTCGCTTCCTGGCTCCTTCTTGATTCTCTCCCTGCTTGCGTTTTCTCTTCTCTCTCTCTGCTGCTTTCTCTGAAGCCTTCTCTGCGCGTTTGGCTGCATTCTCGGCAGCCTTCTCTTTTTCTTCATCAAAATACTTGGCCTCCACGAATAAAATAGCGATACCGATCGTCCCCGTCCCACGTGCGGCTCGCCCGAATCGTTGCCATAATGTGTTCAAGTCACAGGTCATTCACCATTGAACTACAATTTCAATATCCGCGATATCGACACCCTACGAGTACGTCAGATTCTGTTGTTTATCAAGTTTACATGCTCACCATTCCGAATGAATCTGTACAGTACAACCCATACAGCACTCTCGGCCCTTCTCCCTGCTCTCGGAAGACCTCTGTCAGGTACTCACGAAGCTCGGGTGTATCATCTGAGTTAAACCACTTGATTTTCGATTGTTCTTGAAGGGGTAAGCGTGCTTTCAGAGCCTTCGCTGCTTTGATGGATTCTGTGATATTATCAAAGAAGACCAGAAACTTCGGTATACGCTCTCCCGGTTTCCATCCCTGTGGAATCAAGAAATCCAAGTCCTTGAACGAAGTAAGGGAATGTCGAATCTTTTGGACTGTAAGGTATATATTGGGCCGATCATTTGAGCGGTGGATTATCTTGACGGTTGCTCGGTTAACCTGTAGAATTTCGAAGACCTCGTCACGAACATCATCAGGGAGTGTCGCCGATGGGATCATGAAGGGCACAGAGCGTGGAATCATGTGTCGCAATTTCCCAGCATCTTTGTACTCTTGCCGAAAAGTCCCCCACGTACTTACGCAATGTCCTTCATCCCAGATGATACTGATAATCTTCGACGTAAAGGCCTGATTCTTCCACACCCTCCCAAATGAGCCACCATCCTTGAATGCAATCTCCGGGTTGACAACAACAACTCGGTGCTTTAGATCCATGATTTCCTGACATGTCATGATCAATCTAAATTCCCCTAATCGTGTAGCTTGAAATAACACTGACCTGGAGGTTCTCTGGCGTCGCAGTGTCCCCATTTATTGCAATAGCGCTAATTCCTAATCGCTGCAACTGGCGTCGATTCTGCTCTCCTAGAATGTTGAGTGGTGTGATCACCACTTGGATTCCTCCATCACGAAACAGAAGTGGCATCCAGAATGTCAAGGTCTTCCCAGAACCAGTTCCTGAGATACAAACAACATCTCGTCCTCCCTTCAAGATTGCCAAAGTGGATTCACATTGCCATAGGCATGGCCTGTGTCCCAATGATTCAAGAGTTCTTTGACGGATACCTCCAATTGTTGGAAGGTCTTCTCTTGGAGGGTTTTGCGTCATTGGAAGGTGTAGTCTAACAGTTAAATCCAACCATAATCATTTTTTGTTCATTAAATTGCAAATTTTTGAATTTTTCGGAGGCCCTGGATACAGACCAAATGGAGACCGTCTGAATCAGGAAATTTCGGGCGCTTCATGGCGGATCACCGAATGTTTACAGATGTTTGATGCCAGCCGTCGTAGGGAGTTGAGAAGAATTAAAGTTTCGCTAATTGTCTGGGCACTCGAAATTGCCGTTTTTGTTTGCTCTTATATAATACACCCAAATATATCGATTTTTGATCTTAGCTAATACATCCAAATATATCGATTTTTGATCTTATGTAATAGAATTTCTCGTTTTGGAAGTCTGGTATGTTTTTTTTGTGTTTCTGTTTTTCTACCTTAAACTCGCAACTGTGACTCCTCAACTCCCGAAGACGGTGGGTAGGAGCCTGTATGAAAGTACGCTTTCGCAACATTGGTTTTATCATACTTCTTGCGAAGGAAGGCCATATTATATAGATTGGAGAGATAGCGAATAGGTTGGCCATGCGGAACTTATACAATACAATTGGGATTGGGTACAGCGATAGAACTTTGGACGTCGTCAACTCTGAAGATATTCCAGCTGAAATCTTAAGATTATAATCAAGCAATAATGAATACACCGAATATAACACATACAGCAAATTTAATGACATTATAATGCCTCGTGACGGCGCTTCACTTTTACTCACCTGGACATCACACCTTTCCACCCTAATTAGGCCGGGATATACCCTGGGATACCCAGGCTAATTAGCGCAGAAGTCCCGCATACCACACACTGCGAGTTAATTGTTCGAATAATTAAGATAATACCCTTTCAAGTAAGAGATCACGGGCTCGCCCAAAGGAGTCCAAGGGCGTCATCATGGACAGCTCGTGGTACTTCTCATCAGCCACATCGCCGGCGCTGCCTCCCACCGGGTGGCCGCTGTCCTTGGGTTGGTGCTCATCGTTGCGCATGATGAGCTCACACATTCTAAGGAAAACACATCATATCACCCCGGTTTTTGCACACAATTTTTGTATTATTATACAAGTCTACAAATATAAGATTATTATATGTATTGAATGGGAGATGACAGCAAAAACTCGAAAACATAAGTTCTCAGAAAACATATCAAGGGTGGCATTCCCATCCAAGGGGACGAGATATCCTTGTGCCTAAAATGTTCTGGTAGCCAATATGTGATGAAACACTCATTCTGGAGGTCATTGAATGAGGTTTATCTGCAGGAAGGGGTGAAAATGCGATTTTTGAGGGAGAAAATAGGGTATTATGAAGATGCAAAAATCTGTGGCTCAAAATAACCACATGGAATTGTTCTGTGGTATAGTATGAGCAATTCTGTATCGTACTTTCGTGCCCTGTGGCCATAGGAGTGGTGGGGGGAGATGAAAGGGATGTCTGAGGAGGTGATGTGGCAAAAATATACTCACCAGAACGTTGGTGGCAAATTAGTAGGTCGTAAAAACATAGATTAACATACAGGGATTATATCCAAAGGATACCCGCTAAAAATCGGAGCTGTGGATGCGCTTTTTGCCCAGAGAGTGTGTCAGGAGGAGGGGTAGGCCCAATTCGCATTCTATGAGGTATGGGCACTGATCTTGCCTCAACAACCCCATGAATGTATTCACATANGTTGGGAATAGTGTTATACGAAGTCAGTATTGAGCAGATTGTCCACAGGAGAAGAGATGAAGAGATATGCTTATCTGGGTGTCTACTAGGGCCAGAGGTACCCGTCGCACAAACGNCGGTCATTCCAGACGGAATTTTGTATGATACCATACCTAACATGCTCTAGTATCTGGGTATATGTTACGCTTNATGATCCGAGGACTCTCTGTCCTTCCCCAGNCAAATGTCTGTAGGTTGTTCTGCAGACAGGTGCGCGCCNAATNNAAACCTTGATCTTCGATGNATGAACGTAAAATTCGGGATATATGTANAGGATANACGTACANATATTTTGGTATAGTTTNCCTGAAGATCGGTCCAACGAGTGAGCAAAGACTGGAGGAAAAACATGAATTGTTGCGAAAAGTTGCCATTTTNGGAACAGAAAGCACTCAACCACTCGANAGGTTGGGTGGCTACATGTAACGTCTCTCACTTTTNAGCCACATTTGAGCATTTTCGACATTTCACNCAAGATCTTTGCTCACTCGTTGGACCGATCTTCAGGNAAACTATACCAAAATATNTGTACGTNTATCCTNTACATATATCCCGAATTTTACGTTCATNCATCGAAGATCAAGGTTTNNATTNGGCGCGCACCTGTCTGCAGAACAACCTACAGACATTTGNCTGGGGAAGGACAGAGAGTCCTCGGATCATNAAGCGTAACATATACCCAGATACTAGAGCATGTTAGGTATGGTATCATACAAAATTCCGTCTGGAATGACCGNCGTTTGTGCGACGGGTACCTCTGGCCCTAGTAGACACCCAGATAAGCATATCTCTTCATCTCTTCTCCTGTGGACAATCTGCTCAATACTGACTTCGTATAATCCAACTATTCCCAACNTATGTGAATACTGATNCATGGGGATTGTTNAGGCAAGATCAGCGCCCATACCTCATAGAATGCGAATTGGGCCTACCGCTCCTCCTGACACACTCTCTGGGCAAAAAGCGCATCCACAGCTCCGATTTTCAGCGGGTATGCTTTGGATATAATTTCTGTATGTTAATCTATGTTTTTACGACCTACTAATTTGCCACCAACGTTCTGGTGAGCATATTTCTGCCACATCACCTCCTCAGACATCCATTTCATCTCCCCCCACCACTCCCATGGCCACAGGGCACGAAATTACGATACAGAATTGCTCATAATATACCACAGAACAATTCCATGTGGCTATTTTGAGCCACAGATTTTTTGCATCTTCATAATACCCTGTTTTCTCCCTCAAAAATCGCATTTTCACCCCTTCCTGCAGATAAACCTCCTTCAATGACCCCCAGAATGATTGTTTCATCAAAGAATGGCTACTAGAACATTTTAGGCACAAGGATATCTCGTCCCCTTGGATGGGAATGCCACCCTTGATATGTTTTCTGGAAACTTATGTTTTCGAGTTTTTACTGTCATCTCCCATTCAATACATATAATAATCTTATATTTGTAGACTTGTATAATAATACAAAAGTTGTGTGTAAAAAACCGGGGTGATATGATGTGTTTTCCTTAGAATGTGTGAGCTCATCGTGCGCAACGATGAGCACCAACCCAAGGACAGCGGCCACCCAGTGGGAGGCAGCGCCGGCGATGTGGCTGATGAGAAGGACCACGAGCCGTCCATGATGACGCCCTCGGACTCCTTTGGGCGAGCCGTGATCTCTTACTTGAAAGGGTATTATCTTAATTATTCGAACAATTAACCCGCAGTGTGTGGTATGCGGGACTTCTGCGCTAATTAGCCTGGGTATCCCAGGGTATATCCCGGCCTAATTAGGGTGGAAAGGTGTGATGTCCAGGTGGGATTTCTACTGCAGAAGCAAAATGCGTTGACGTTCAAAATACAGTTTCCGATTCCTGGCTTCAGAATCGGGTTCTATTAACAACGGCCTTTTGTGCTCCACCCAAACGCGCTAAACCTTTCGAGGTTTCGGAAACGAAAATTTGATGTCCGTAGTAGTCTCATTGGTTTAGCGAGTCGGTCTTGAGCATTCTTCGGTCTCCGCATGAAGTTTTGTGGCGGACTTGGGCTAGAAACGGTAAGTCCGTTATGACCGACCATGGGAGAGTGGGGTAACTGACGTCATTTCTCTTGTAAACACGATTTGAAGGGATCCGGCATTGTTCGGCATACCTCATTCGTTCAGTCCATCGTCCTCTTTCCGCTGGCGACTGCTCTCATGAGCAGCCGTGGAACGTGGGGAGGTAAGGACCATAATTCAAGCACAATGTATTAAATTATATTACCCAACTTATGCCTCGCCAGGAATCGGTTTGGCGTGCGTCGCGCAGCGCCGGTCTTCAAGTCAATAGTGTTTGGTCCTCGAGCAAGCTGAGGAGAGACAAAGTTCGAACCTCGGGAGTACCTCGGGCTCGACCAATCTCACGGTCTAGGCGGGTCCATGCGGAAATTCCCGGTTCTGGTCCAACACTGCTCCAACATTCCGACTTGAACAGGTTGTCCACGAATCACAGTAGGAATCGACTTGGATTGCGACGATCATTGCGCCGAGTCCTGTATTCGAACTTCTGCTCCAGGAAGTCCACAACTCTCCATAGGAGCTCCCTGACTCGATCTCCTTTTTCACGACAAAATCATGAACTCGGCTCCGCGAATGCCAGAAGGCAAGGTATATCTTTGAGTTGGGTGTGTCTCAACATAGATATCAATATGGTTTTGGGGTAAGCAGGGATACTTTGGTGCATTTGGGCACTTCATTCGCCATATTCAACCTTCTCCTGGCACAAACAGTATGCTCGAAGCCGCGAGACAAAACTGACGTTGATCGCTTCACGATATCATACTCCTCAACACGAATATGAACAAGACGATAAAGACCACTCAAAATGAAAACCGCGATTGACACCATCTCCTATGTCCGTGCCTCTGACATCCGGCATCCGACCTGTTGGTTCAATAGGAAAATCGTCACCGACTCGCAGTCTGTCCGACGGTCCATCCACTTCGAACAAGCCGTTCCTTCGAGCACACGGGCTAATGAGCCCCAAAACGTCGATATTTTCCCCCCCAAGTAGAGATGCCGATGGCAATTCGTCTACGAATCCCAGAGATCGTCTTTGGCGGAGTTCGTAACTACAAGCAGCCATGAATGTTCGTACATCGATAAAGCGACGAGTGTCTAATCGAGCTTAATGTCCTCCCATTACAGCCGCAGGTCTGAGGAGTATATCGCTACCTTCTCGGGTCGTACTGTATTGTATTGACGGCTCCTTCGAAGAAATTGGCCTGAAGGAGATTACTGACGGTCAGAATAGCCGAGGGTCTTTGTGGACGACATAATATAAGGCCAGCATGATGTTGATGTCCCCCATAGCTCTTCCGAAATCACTGCTACAATGGCACTTAGCGACCAATGCGGGGACCATACTCAGCGTGTTCTTGACATTCTCTCTCGCTTTACCTCGGCCTTTCCCCAGGGACGTCCCAGCGCTGTGGTGCAGGGCCAGACGCGAGGCGATGTGATCTTGGTCACCGGTACCACTGGTGGTCTAGGATGCAATATTCTGGCCCACTTGTGCTTGGACCCTCACGTGAAGAAAATATATGCTCTCAACCGGTCTTCACCTCACAAGGGACTCGAGGAAAGACAGGTCGAAATATTTAAGCAGAGGGGAGTACTTGAAGACTGCTTAAACCACCCCAAATACCAACTTGTCGAGGCAAGGCTGAGTGAGCCGCTTCTGGGTCTCAACACAGAATTGTACACAGAGGTATGGAAATAAACAACTCCATCCGACCGTGCACTGTACTTATTCTCCATTCAGATCTGTGAGAGCGTAACTCACATCATTCATAGTGGTATGTAGAAAGTAGTGTGGATTTAAAGCATGAGACTAACTGGGGTTGCAGCATGGTCCATCAATTTGGTCAAGCCTCTGGACAACTTCGAAGATTGTCTCCAAGGCACAAGAAATCTCATTGACCTTGCTGTCGCGTCGCCTCAACTTACGATTCCCAAATTCGTCTTTGTTTCATCCATCTCAGCAGTACGAAGTATGTCCCAGAATTTATGTGTTCAAAGATGTGTCACGCTCACTGGTGACTTGTAGATTACTCAGGAGTGAGTGTGCCCGAGGAGCCCATTCCAGATCCTTCTGTCTGCTTCGGATTCGGATATTCCGAGTCCAAGTGGGTCGGGGAACAGATTGTTTACCATGCGAGCCAATCGACTGGCTTACGAGCCACGTCGGTGCGTGTTGGGATCCTTTGTGGTGATCGAAACGGGCACTGGAACACAAGCGAGCTCTATCCTTCGGTAGTCAAATCGGCATTGGAACTCAGATACTTACCAAACACAGAAGTAGGTCGTGTTTGTTCATTTCCCAGGCTTTTTACTGAGAGGATTGAGTCAGGACGCGCTCCTACCATGGATTCCCACATTCGAGGCTGCCGGTATACTCTGTGCGATGCGCAATTCCGAACACCCGGTTCTTCATTTGGAAAGCCCTAATCCTGCTGTATGGAGCGAGGTGTTTGGGATGTTAGCCAAGGAGCTTGGTGTTTCGCTCATGCCAGACGACGTCTGGCTTTCTCTTCTTCAAGACTACTCGAACCACGGCGATCTACCGAAAGCCGAACGTAGGGCGCGCGTTCCTGCTATCGACTTTATACCCTATCTATTGGATGTGGATTTTAGTACCTACCGGTACCAAGGTTATCCACACGTCGATACAAGCAAAGCGGTTCAGGTAGTCCCGATGTTGAAGGATATTCGTATCACAGAAGAGATGGTGACGAAGTGGGTCAATCACTGGCGGGAGATAGGGTTTTTACCACGGAAAGAGACCTTGCGTGCTGTGCGTTCCAAGCTTTGAGAACGATACTCGAAAGTAGAGAGTACTCCGATGTAGGATTTATGTCCCATGCCCCACCCATTATCTCACCACCAATGTGATCCCTGAATATTGATGCAAAAGGACATTCGACATCATAACATCGATTCGCGAAAGCGGTGTTGCTAGAGTACATGAGACACAACCAAATGACGAATACAACCGAGTTTATTTGTTGGCAGCCCAATTGATTGATGTAAGCACCAATCCACCCAGTCCTAGGATAACGATCCATATAGAAGCATCCTGATTAGGTTTCCATCCATTCCTACCAGTCATGTGGTAGTCCCGCCAAATTGGCCTTCGCAGCCTCCACCAATATTCCGTCAGATATCCCGGCCATTGAGTGACGATCTTTCCTTGGTGGCCCAACCTATACCACGAAGTGCAGCTGCTCCACATCGAGCCTTCTAGCCTCTGTTGGATGGCCGTATTGAAGACCTCGTTTGCTTCCGGAGTGACCTCAACCGAGGTGACATGTCCTTGAATGATTGGTCGAATAAGTTGGATAAGATACTCAGCCTACGGAAGCGCGATGAGTCGATTTCCAGAACGTGTAGCATGACCGAAGCGAACCTGGACTTCTTCTGTAAATAGTACAGAACCGTGAGATGTCACCGTATTTGGACCTTTTCATAAGACCGCAGGGTAAGCAAAATCAACGGGATGTGTCAATGATCAAAAACTGACCCAGTATCATAAAGAAATTCGGGAACCCTGGTAATGAGACGCCGAGGTATGCTTCGGGCCCACCCTTACGATCATAGTACTCTTGCACAGTTTCCCCTGCGATTCCCCGAACATTCAAAGGGTATTTATCCTGGGACGAGTATGGATAAGACCAGATATCGAATGATGTAAAGACGAAGGCTTACGGTAACGAAACCGGTTGCGAAGATAATTACGTCGAAGGTAAACTTTTTCCCTATTATATAGTCTGAACAAAGGAGAATATGGTCGTACTAATAACACACACCTTTCTTAGTAATAAGACCGTCATCAGTGATCTTCGAAATCCCATCGTAGTTGAGATCGAAATTCGGACGGTGGAGTGCTGACAGATACCCAGTGCCAATGATCAAACGTTTACACCCAACCCCTACATATTGTGAGAGCGATTTTGCGATAACCAAGTTGAGGTACTCACAACGTTTCGGGATTAGCTGGCTGTGATATTCCAAAGGAGCATTATTCTTGATGCACCCCTCAAATTGCTGTGGTCGAACGGTGAGCGCTTGTCTAGGTAGAATGATGAAGTATCATTTTCGCACCTTTGTGATTAATGCTCTGAGCCAGTTCTGCCGCACCGAAAGGAACAAGTACAGGAGCTCATTCTGCAATCAAGGGCGTCATTGAAATTGCAATCTCGAGTTTGTCGGCCGTACCCTGAACATGATCCACATTCGATAGAACCGCATCACAAACGGTATGTGAGCAAATATCATCTGCATCGTAGCCGAAATTGGGGCCATGACTGGCTACAAGTGTTGTTTTCAGCCATTTTCGGTCCCCACACGAAGATTATGCGTACAATATCCAAAAACCAGTGGGAGGAACGGCAAAAATTCACGACCTCTGTTGAAGGGTCTTCACTGATTATCGGTATGAGTTGTGAGCTAGCTAGCTGTGAGCACACGAAATGGCGATATTGGAAAGAAAACGACAGACGCAGAACAGCCATTCCCAATTACTGCGACACGCTTGTTCTTGAGGTCGATTGAGTGGTCCCACTGGGCGGAATGGAATGCTGAACCCTTGAAATCTCGAATACCTTCGAGTTCTCGTGGGAAGGATGGGACATTCAGAACGCCTATCGCAGATATCACAACCCTGGCACTGTCTTCAAAGACGGCCTGAGTCTGTGAATCTTTCGAGCTAACTTTGTATAACTGCTTGGAGTTGTCCCAATCCACTGAGACGACTTCTCTATTGAGGATCAGCGGCAGCGAGTACTTCTCAGCGAGGCCCTTCCAATACTCCTTGAGTTCGATCTGCGATACTTGCGTTTTCTTCCAAAAAGGGTTCTTGTTGGTAGATAGACTGTACCAATGCGTATCGGTGTCGGATGCACAACCCTTGATGGCAATTCAATGTTCACTACTTTACCGATACCACTTGACAACCTTACTGGATATGTGTTGTGCTAGAAAGCGAGCAGTTTCAATAGCAGCCAATAGAAATTCCGGAAGTAACCTACATGCCATGTCCCACCAACGTCTCCCGACAGCTCGAAGATCTACCCTCAAATTGTTTAGATGACGATTTCGGATTGATAATCGTAGCGCCGAACCTTGAATTCGTGAAGTTTGAGCTTTCGTTTGAGCGCAATGCCCATTGAAAGACCCCCAATACTAAGAAGCATGTCAATCAGACCTAAGTTGCTCCAACTGATATTCGAGACCTACCCTGCCCCGATAATCACCACTTGAGTGCTTGGTGTGGTGCTTGACATTTGAGAGGTAAGTTTCGTGTTGAAGAGGCTGTGCGAAGAAATGGGCTCCCGGCTTGTGAAAATCGAGGACAAGAATTCGTGCTTGCGGAGAGTTGTCTGTGTCCCCGGCTACGGGCCCGACCTGTCATCATGCGCCGTTATCAGAAATGGACCTTCGATTGATGTTATTCTGGGAATGATTATCCCGAAAATGCCAACCAAAGTCACAAGATTCACCTACAAAAAGGATTCTTCTCAACTTCTGGGGTCGAAGCGACATGATAGATCGGCCACCATTTGAATGGCATGTGAGCGCATCTGAAAGCATGGGTGAGCGAAGGTATTGCTGGTTGCGTCAGAGAACTTACTGCCTTATTCAGGCTCTCTTCAGACTCTGAATGACCACAGGTAGCAATTCGATGGTTCAATGTTGCATCAACGTCGCAACTTTCGGCATTTAGCAAGATCTACGGAAAGATCCTAGATTGCCACCTGTATCCCATTGTCAGCTATATCGGCCCGTAGCAGGTTTGCTTCTCAGACAATGGTGGATCATTTCGCGAAGTCTCTATATCAAAAAATGCCCTGCCATGCAGTGAACTAGGCAATCTATCTTCCGTCGAAAGAGAGCCATCCTTGGGTGTGGGGCATTCAAGTTCCATATCACGAAGATATCCCTCAATGTGGAACACGGTGAACGACGTTGGATCACGAGGAATACTGTATGATGACATGACTCCGTGATGGAGCGAAGAACTCTATATTTTGTTATCCTTGTTTATTGTCTGCCGGGGAAGCGAAGAACCTATCAGCACTTCGAATGGTGGGTGCCTTTTCGGAAAAACTATACGCACGCATTGTATGAAAAAACTATGGTAAGACATCCCCGCGCACGGCCCAGAGTGCTCCAGTCGTGGAAGCATGGATTCACCTCGCGTCAAACACACAAAACAGACTCAGTATCTCTTGGAAACTCTGGCTCGACATACTACCTCGTTTTCTGAGAGACCACCCAAGTCGATATTGCGAAACCAAATACCGGGTGATGTCGTCCTGGTAACAGGGACCACGGGCAGCTTTGGCTGTAATATCCTCGCCCAATTGTGCTTGGATCCCCACGTGAAGAAGATATACGCTCTAAATCGAGATTCCTCTAGAGAGGGGCTCAAAGAGAGGCAGGTCCAAGCATTAAAGCTACGAGGTGTGCTCGACGATTGCCTTCGTTACCCAAAATATCAGCTTGTCGAAGCCGACTTGGGTAAGCCGCTTTTAGGGCTGGGTGTAGAGCTCCACACGGAGGTATGCTACAAGGATATAAATCAGTCTCATATAATCGTGCTCATAAAAACCCAGATCCAAAACAGTGTAACTCACATCATACATAATGGTACGTGAATACTGGGGTACTTCAGAAAGTGCGATCAACTGAAACCTTGGGGATAGCGTGGACTGTCAATCTGGCAAGTCCTTTGGAGAAGTTCGAAGATTGCCTACAAGGATTGAGGAACCTCATTGATCTCGCTCTCAAATCGCCTCAAATCGCGATACCAAAGATGTTATTTGTTTCAACTATGGCGGCTGTACGAAGTACGTGGAGGAATCCTGTATATCCAAAGATGACGCTCAGTCAGGTCACATAGAGTACCCCGGATTGGTTGTGCCCGAGGAGCATCTACCAGACCCCTCTGTCTCTATTGGGTCCGGATATTCCGAGGCCAAGTGGATCGCAGAACAGATGTTGCACGTTGCAAGCCGAGTAAGAGATTTACCAACAACCTCCGTGCGAGTTGGAGTTCTTTGTGGAGATAGAAATGGACACTGGGCAACCAGCGACGTATGTCCACTGATTGTCAAATCATCGCAGGAACTGGGATGTCTCCCTGGCGGAGATGTAAGTTGTCGTTGTCTCTGTTTCAAGCATTGAAACTGATTCGTCTGAATGAGAATGCACTCGTGCCGTGGATTCCCACATACGAAGCCGCTGGCATACTTTGCACGATGTGTCACTCCAAAGAACCGGTGCTTCATCTGGAAAATCCTAATCCTATTCAATGGAATGAGATGGTTGAAGTATGTGCCAAGGAGTTAAACGTTCCTCTCATACCTTTCGATGACTGGCTTTCCCTTCTTCGAAACTACGCCGCGGATGCTCGCATACCGAAAACCGAACAAATGAAACGAAATCCTGCAGTTAGCCTTGTGCCTTACCTGTCGGGTATGGATTTCACAACGTATATCTCTCAAGGACATGCAGGTTTAGACACAACCAAGGCGGTCCAGGCAGTTCCGAAGTTGAAGGAGGTTCGGATAAGCAAAGAGATGGTGACGAAGTGGGTCAAAGGTTGGCGAGAGGTTGGCTTCCTACCACGTAAAGAGGCATTGGGTGTCCTGCATTCCAAGCTCTGAGCATCATCTAAATGTTCATAGAGATCATTTTGGTCACCTAAGCACTTCTTCACAGTTCGGGTCCTCTCAAAAAGCAATCGTTGGTCGCGTGTCTATGAAAATAATACGATCTGGCTGAAACCGCGATTAAAACTCGGCGTGTCAGGTGTCGAAAATTCTTGGATGATCTTTCGACACCATACCAGTCAATCCTTCACCCGTCACCACGTCTATGAAAATAAATGGACAGGTTTGCTTAAAAAAATGTTCAGACAGCACTTCGCCCAATAAGTGAGAAATTTACCTTTTGCAGTAGATGAGAATGAGCCGAACACCGATCTTGCCTCACGTCTCAGTGACTTTTTTACGGATGTGGATTGAGACATGACAAGACTGGTGTATGACGTTTCGAATGGATGGAGGAAACGGTGTTACACAGGACATACCTGGCATCAAGCAATTCTCGGTTCGGACAATGAGTGTAAGAGTATAGTCTTCGTGAATCACCGATTCCCATAGATGGCTTGACTCGGTATATTCGAAAATTGCGATTGAATGACAAAAGTGTGATTACAAGAGATGACTGAGTGTCCCGTCATCGCGCCTGGCTCTTTGGAGACCAGGCCTACCTGATATATACTATTCAAGTAATTAAACGCCTGTATCTAATCTAATCAATTATCGATCCTTACAACGAGGGGGCCGGATTATTCCGTCACTCCGGGCACTTCCGATTCTCATGTGGGACGGTGTCGCCAGTGTGAGGCAAGACTATGGACTGGTTCAATAAGGATCATCCACCAACGTATTATACAAGTTCGATCAGCGTGTACTGCATTGGCATCATGAACAGTAAGTTGTTGTGCGGTGTCTTCGAAGCGAGGAATACGGTTTCATGAGGCCGCGTTCATTGACCATTTTCCTTGACAGATTAATGGAGTTGTGTCTCGCCACTTGGTCTGGTTAACTTAAAGTCACATCTATTGCCAGACGATCCTCAAGTTTGGGGAAAACGTACCTCACGACGGGACACAAGAGGCACGATGACATGCTTCATAGATTGATAGTATGCAAAACATCCTATGACCTTCGTTCACCAGAAGGTTGCCAAAAGGAGCTAAACACACCGCATATAAACCACTCGAAGGTGGATGGGTGCTCTCAAGTGTTCCCGTCATCGCCACCATGGCTTCCCCAGATGCCCGACTCAAAAACCAGACACAGCATCTCTTTGATACTCTCGCGAGATATACTACGACGATTCCTCGTAAACATTCTGGGGTTCCAGTGCGAAACCGAATGCCAGGAGACATTGTTCTAGTCACAGGTACAACTGGCAGCTTTGGATGCAATATCCTCGCCCAGCTGTGTCTGGATCCTGATGTAAAGTGGATATATGCCCTCAATCGAGCCTCCCCAAGAGTGGACCTCACAGAGAGGCAGGTTACGGCATTAAAACAACGAGGCGTACTTGACGATTGTCTTCGTTATCCAAAGTATCAGCTTCTGGAAGCCGACTTGAGTCAGACGCTCTTAGGATTGAGTACAGAGCTCTATACCGAGGTATGCAAAGGGTACACGGCTTCGTCTCATTAATAAATGTGCTCACAGCCTGGCCTCTTTCCAGATCCAAAATAATGTCACTCACATCATACACAATGGTACGCAAAAGCTGATGTTTACCTCAGAAAGTGCGACCAACTTAAATCGTGCATTGGACGTAGCGTGGACTGTCAATTTGGCAAAGCCGTTGGACAAATTCGAAGATTGCCTACAAGGGTTGAGGAATCTCATTGATCTCGCGCTGCATTCGCCTCAAATCACGAGAACCAAAATTCTATTCGTTTCAACTATGTCGGTCGTACGCAGTATGTGCAGGGACCGCTTAGTATCAAAAGAAAACGCTCACTTCTATCATATAGAGTATCCTGAATTGAGTGCACCCGAGGAGCATTTCTGGGATCCTTCTCCCTCCATTGGGTTCGGGTATTCTGAATCCAAGTGGGTCGCAGAACAAATGCTGCATCATGCAAACCAGTCAACAGGTCTGCCCGTGACCTCGGTACGAGTTAGTTGGAGTTCTTTGTGGAGACCGAAACGGGCACTGGGGAACCAGCGACATATGGCCCTTGGTGGTGAGATCAGCGCTAGAGCTGAAATGTCTCCCGGGAGGAGTAAGTCGCCGTTGTCCTGATCCCAAAGCGAAGGGCTCATTGGATTGGAAGCCGGACTCAGTAGCGCCATGGGTACCCACATACGAAGCCGCAAGTGTACTTTGCGCAATGCGACATTCTAACGAACCCATCCTCCATCTAGAAGACCCCAATCCTACCAGATGGGATGAGATGTTTGGAATATTCGCCAAAGAATTGAACGTTCCACTCATACCGTTTGAAGATTGGCTATCTCTCCTTCGAGATTACGCCGCGGATACATGCATACCGAAAGCCGAGCAGAGAAAACGAAACCCCGCTGTTAACCTCATACCTTACCTGTCGGGTATGGACTTCAGAACGTACATCTCTCAAGGACACTCAGGGCTGGACACTACCAAGGCGGTCCAAGAAGTTCCGAGATTGAAGGACGTTCAGATAAGCAAGGAGCTGGTGATGAAGTGGATCAAAGGTTGGCGAGAGGTTGGCTTTCTGCCACGTCAAGAAGCATTAGGTATCTTACATTCCAAGCTCTGAGGATTATCAGAGCCTTCATAGATATCGTATATGAGAAATACGCACCTCCTTCACGATGCTCTTTTTGTCCACAATCCAATTTCCGCTAGGTTCGGGATGGTGAAGCCGCGGCTGGGATGCAAGTGAATACTGGTACCCGCTGCGATCCCATAAGTTCAGTTCGGAGGGCGTCCTGACTCAGAGCTTTTTGTGTGCATGTCATACCGGATCTTCACGCATGACCATGTCCGAAAACACCACCTTTTTGATGTGGCCCGGTCTACTTAGAGAAACATGATTAGACCACATTTCTAGATGTTGGAGGCTCACCTTTCGCGGCACTCGCCTTGCTTCATAAGGCTCTTGGAAGCGTTCATTCCGATGATTAATCTCGGGTTGAAAATCGTATGGATTTAGACACACCAAGGCGGAATGGCGGTTTCGAATTGGGATGTACAGTACCTGACGTTCGTGTGACCAGAGGCGACCTCAACACTACCAAATTATGTGCTATCTAATCTAATCAATTCCCAAGCTTCACAACCGTCTGGCACCTGGCACCTGACACGAGGCAAACTTTGCCATCCCCTCCCCCCCTTCTCCCAACTGGCAGTCGTTCATATCAGGAACAAGAGGGACTATTCCTCGTATTGAAACTGCCCCTCTGAGACTCGGGTCCTCGCCACTATCAATCCCTAGCAAGTCATATCTAGTTAATCCCTAAAAACCACCTTGTTCCACCATGTGCACTCGAAAACAGTGCGTCCTTCATGTTTTGCCTGGTCCTTTACCATGTAAACTGCTTCCTATCCAGCACTCTTCAGCAGTATACCCTCTGCGGACACGTGTACTCAATGGTTCGTGAACCTCACATTTTCTACCCGTGCCGTTGCTCATTCCTATCGTTTGTATCTACACAGCCGGAAGAACTTGTACGTTGATGGCCAAGTGTTCGACAACTCTGAACGGAGGCTGTTCTGTTCAGGTGGCGTGCAACGACCCCCGCTGCAAATTCAGCCCAATCCATTCGACCTCATGTCCTGATTGTCGACGTACCTATTGGCAGTAGTAAGTAGCTGCCCGTCCTACAGCGGCCTGGTACTCATTCCTAATCCCCAGCAGACAGGGTCCTCTTCAGCACTGTAGGCCTGGATATTCTAAGAAGTGAGAATATCTCTGAATTCATCAAACTTTTGTAGCTTCCCTCATCTCAGGGTACTGCCCTTCATGCATACCGTCTCAGGGTGCTGCTCCTGCTGCTGCTCTTCCCTCTCCTTCTGCTGCTCCTGCTGCTGCTCCTACCCCCGGACCATCTAATTTGTACCATCGTCTGAGTAATTCATAGCTCTACTTTTACTTGCGAGATTTCTAGTTCTTCTTATCCCCTCTTGCTTTCATGTGCCCCTTCGCCACATCATAGTTTTTCAATCCAGGCTTTGAGCATTATTGAAATATGGTCGTACTAAAAATCTACCTAGCTCTTTTTCACTATGCTGGCTCGCCCACAACCCACTCTCCGGTCGTAGGTGAATGAGAATGAGTTTCACGGGATGGTGAAACTACAGCTTGGCGACGAGTGAATGCTGTATCCCGACATTACTGAGGAACGATCCCATGGTGAGTATAAATCAGCCGTCGTTTGGATTGGATGTTCGACATTGCCAACAATCATAGATTGGTAAATTAGTTTACCACAAGTTAGTTGACTTCTGCTAGGACTTATAACAAACATCGATAGAAGATCAGTGGTGCAATGATGCGTCAACGCCGTAGGTCATTAATAATATCTGCAATAAGACCTCAGTATTCTCAGCAAACCCGGCGAGTTACGGACTTTGCGAAACAATTTATCATTGTTTAAAAGGCAACTGTAGAATGAATGGATATTGTCGACATGGGTTTGCTGATGAACCCTAACTAAACAGTATGACAATACCCCTCCGAAAGTGAAACAATCTCCTGAGGTAGGCAAGTCAAGTCCATACCATAAAAGTGTTCCTCCATTCGGGAAACGGTGCACGACACTGGTTTACGAGCAATATGGGAATACACCTCGGAACTGTTACCGAAGCGAAGACATCATCAACGCCTGGGATGGGAAAGAGCCTCCCCAAAGAGCACGTACCGAATAAGAAATACATCTTTCGAAGATTGTTCTAACGTCCAGCGCAGAGTGCTCCATTCGTTACACCATGCCTTCACCAAACGTCCAACGCGAAGACCATATCCGACATCTGTTCGATACTCTCGCTCGATATTCTGCAGGCTTTCCTCGTAAACAACCCCGATTTCCATCACGAAACCAAGGACCGGGCGATGTTATTCTGGTCACGGGCACAACTGGCGGTTTAGGGTGCAACATTCTATCCCAGCTGTGCCTCGATCCTCGCGTGAAGAGGATATATGCCCTGAATCGAGCGTCCATCGCAGAGGGGCTTACAGAGAGGCAGAGCAAAGCGTTGAAGAAACGAGGAGTACTAGAAGATTGTCTTGGTGATCCAAAGTACCAGCTTGTCGAGGCCTGCTTGAGTGAGCCGCTGTTAGGAATAAACGCACAGTTGTACACAGAGGTATGCTGCAAGGCATGGCTTGATTTATGTGAATATCATGTTCACCATAACCCTTCAATCCAGATCTGTAACAGGATAACTCACATCATACATAATGGTACGTGAATGATACCTACTCCGGACACGCGAGACAGGCTGGAACACTGAACTTGAAAATAGCGTGGCCCGTGAATTTGTGGAAACCTTTCGATAAGTTCGAGGATTCCCTGCAGGGAGTAAGGAATCTTATCGACCTTGCCCTGGGTTCGCCTCAAATCGCAATACCCAAACTTCTATTTTTTTCGACAATGTCAGTAGTACGAAGTACGTACAGCAAGCCATCCTATTCCAAAGCCGAGAGACACTTACCATTGGCTTAGAGTACCCAGCAATGAGTGCGCCCGAGGAATCCCTGTCAGACTCCCTCGGTGTTGGATACGCTGAGGCCAAGTGGGTTGCAGAACAAATGTTGCACGTTGCGAGCCGAACAACAGGCTTGCCGGCAACCTCCGTGCGAGTTGGACTTCTTTGCGGAGATCGAAACGGACACTGGGCAACAAACGACGTATGCCCGCTGATTGCGAAATCAGCACTGGAGCTGAGATGTCTCCCTGACGGAGGTGTAAGTTGTCATTGTCTCTGTCTCTGTTTCAAACAACGAAACTGATGGGCCTGAATGAGAACGCACTTGTACCGTGGATCCCCGCATACGAAGCCGCGAGCATACTTTGTTCCATGCGTCATTCTGATGAACCGGTGCTTCATCTAGAGAACCCCAACCCGATTAGATGGAATGAGATGTTTCAAATGTTTGCCAAGGAGTTGGACGTACCACTCATACCTTTTGACAACTGGCTTTCCTTACTTCGACACTACTCCGCGGACACTCGCATACCGAAAACCGAACAAATGAAGCGAAATCCTGCAGTTAACCTCATACCTTATCTGTCGGGAATGGACCTCACAACATATATCTCTCAAGGACATGCCGGTTTAGACACAACCAAGGCGGCCAAGGCAGTTCCGAAGTTAGAGGACGTTCATATAAGCAAAGAGATGGTGACGAAGTGGTGATGAAGTGGGTCAAGGGTTGGCGAGAGGTTGGCTTTCTCCCTCATCAAGAGGCATCGGGTGCCCTGCATTCTAAGCTCTGAGTATCATCTAAATGCTCATAGATATTACTTTTGTGACCTACTCACTTCTTCGTAATCCTGGTTTTGTCGCAAACCAATCATACATATGGCCTCGAACGACACTTAATCCTCCGTCACCAGAAAGGCTTCATGGAACTTGCGGATCCTCAAGATTGTGGTGGGAACATCGGATGCGATTTCTGGGAGAAAGAAAATAACAGGAGGCTTAGGTACCCCGAGGATATCGAGGATTAATCTGCTCCGAACCTCCATATCGACATCGCGAAAGGAAAAAGGATTAAAGAGGACGAGAGAATAAGCGCTCATGTTGCCCAAGGAGAAATTAACGTGACGAATTCGAAGATATCCATCTTCTCTCGATATCATGCCGACGTCGCCCTCCGCAATTTACCTATCGCCCTGCAACGACCACATGGGTGTCTGATCATTCGGCCTTCACTCGCTACTCTCATTCTGCGAAGGACGCTTTTATATCCCGACACACAATTTCGCAATCACAAACTTAACGTAGACTCAAACTGAGTATCTACGGTAGATGCGATGTAAACATATGCTCGAATACATTGGTCGCAAAATGACAAAGCAATCAATCGCCCCTCAAGCCTTCCTTGTCCAACACGAAATCCCTCTACCTTCTGAAGTGTCCGCGCGCCCAAAACTGACAAAATGGTGCGTTTCGAGAGGCGAGAAGGTGCAGACCATCCTAGAACCATCAGGACAAGATCCAATCAGGGGCAAGGTAGAATTTCTCCAGTAACGGCCAGGAAGAGTGCACTTCCATAAGAAACTCTTCGTTGAGCTCGAAACTCCATCGGCCTACCAGCGTGAATGTCTTCATGTTGCAGAACTTGAGAAGAGGGCGAAGCGACTCGACTCGGATTGTTGGATGGGCCCAAATCCCGGAAGGTTCCCTAATACCCTCTGGTACCGATATGCTTACGTTTCTTAGTGTCGGAGGGGATAATTTCTCGGATATAGAATCAACGAGCATGGGAAAATCGAGTCCGGGCAGTCGATTGCGACTATTGTGGGAGTACTTCGGTAGAATTATCGACAGTGTAATGACTTGGTCGAATTTTGCAAGTAGAAGAAAGTTCGAAACAGCTCTCAGGTCTACCTGATTGGAAGCGATCGTGAGATATTCAAGAGAGGGAAACGGTCCTCGGATCGAAGAGAGTAAGGCTGAGGACCATGGTTCTGAGGTATCGATGAGGAGTGACAACTTGCGGAGAGATGGCAAACGCGCAATGTCAGGCCAAATTTCCGGGGGGTGGTCCTGGAAACTGAGCTCCTCCAGGAGTGGGAGGCGCTTCAGAAAATCCTGTAAAACGGAGAGGCGTCCTTCATGCAGGTTCAGATTCGCCCTGAATACTCGAAGACGCATGGACAACTGCGCATCCACGATTGTCTCCAGGATAGACATGACATAAACGGAGTTTCCGGTTTCAAGGTCCAAAGATACGATTCGACTCGAGAGAGAAGTAGTGAGCAGATCATGCCGATGTTGGGGGATGCGATCTATGGGCCATGTGGCGGAGCGGAGGTTCGGGAAGAGGGGTCGTGGAGGTTTCTGAAGGAAATTTATCACAGAGTCATGAAAAACAAGTCCATGCGGATTGTAGGTGTGCTGCCCAAGTTGTCTCACTCGCCTGGAGTGATTGAGTACATGATCCCATTCCTCGGGAGTCGGGCTTCGTTGCAAGGACTGAGAAGTGATGTTGATATTTGGGTCAAGGTACAGTGTTTCTAGATACTCACGAGTTGTCGTTGACGTTTTTCAGGAATTAGTTGCCACCGTATTGCGTTTCCAAGGAGGAGAACGAGGGGGGGTCAAGCGAGGTAGATCATGCCAAATCTTGTCAAGAGCGAGCTCTAGGATATCCTTTGACGTCAAGGCGAATGCAACAATATCCGAATTTCTTCGGATGGCTGAGTTATCATCTACACGCCTAAGTTCGTCCAAAATTTGGTCCAGGATCTCCTGGATGAGGAGGACTTGATGCATAGTAGGCTAGCTTGACACTTGCTTCTTCAAAACAAGACCACAGAAAAGAGGAAATATCGAGGAATAAGAGCAAGTTTATGGGAGACAATCGACCCGACGAGGAGGCTGTGAGGTTCAGAATCCAACAAGTCGTGTGTCTTGGTTTGACTTTGTTGGCGCTTTGTCGTGTTGATGGAAGATGGAAGAAAGAAAAATGGAGCAGGTTCGGATCCGGATGGGGTAGTGGCGCTGACGGCTCTTCGAAGCTCGATTGAATTCCTGGTTTCTATAAGCTATCATGCAACATCCAGCCTGAAAACGTCGACACTGGAAGGTTACGACCTACTGGCGGCCTTTGTCTTCCTGTTGCAATACAGCAGCGTCTTCGCCTCTGTTCGTCTTTGTCCTTGATGCCAAGGCTCGAGAGCAAAGTTTCGGTTTGAACCTCAGCTGATTCGCTCGGGCTAAACATTCGCATCTCGTTGCGAAACGTCGTGAGCAACGCAGTTTGTCTGCGACCCTCTCTTGCAAGTGATCAGTGGAGGCTGTGAATACAGACGGATCTCTCAGAGTCTTCTGGTCGTCCATCACTTGACGACGTCGAAGGGAACGATCAACAAGTGAAATCAACAGGGTGAAATTCCCGAACCGGTTCTGGAGCGCATACGCGAACCTGCCATTCCGATTGGTGGTACCTTTCATGATCAGGGTCAGATGTTACATTGTCTCATCTCGTCTACCCTGCCAAGGTTGATTCAAAGAAGCCTGGCAGCATTGACGATAAAAGGGGAGCTGGCTCATGCCATGGCTCTCCAGCTCGTCTTCCCTCGCTGAGCCCATTCTACCAGGCACTGGCTGGTGAGTTCACTTTTTTCTTTGTTTTTGCGCCCATCTGAATTGTCGGTTTTTCTCAGCCCACCACCTCTCGCTTTTCGTTTACGACGTCTAACTGCTGTGCAGTAATTCACCTTCCTCCATCACAACATGTACTCCAAGACCATCGCTCTCTTTGCTCTTGCCGCAATCGCAGGGTCAGCTATTGCTCACCCCCTCCCGTAAGAAGAACCCATATTATTGTAAAACTACGTGTCTCATTTTATCTATCCCCAGCGATCCGACATTCGACCTCGTGGAACGGGAGGAATTTGATCTCGTCGCGCGCGATTTTGACGACCTGGTCACCCGGGACTACGAAGATCTCGTTACTCGGGATTACGACGAAATCCTTGCACGAGAATTTGAAGAACTCGTCGCTCGTGACGATGAACTCCTATCAAGGGATTTTGAAGACCTCGAGGCAAGGGATGAAGAGCTTGAGATGAGAGATGAAGAGATGATAATGGCGCGTGATTTGGAGGCGAGAGGAGGTGTCCCGGCAAACATTGGGACCGTAGTCAAGAACATCTTCAAGAACCTTCTTCCCTGGAACCGTCACCGGAGTAGGGAGTTTGACGAACTCGAAGCTCGTGAAGAAGAAATCTACGCCCGAGACCTGGTTGATTATGACTTTGAGTAGAGGATTATGTTCGTAAAGTTGTAAAGTCCTCGCTCGATGTATGTTTGTGCTATTGAAATATGCTAAGACTTGAGCCACATTGATTCTTGCGTGCATTGAACGATTGTCGGGCTATTCCAAGGATACCAACTGACCCAACTTGTGCAATAACCGTCTCAGCCTGTGCACCATATTGTTGCATAGAGGACCGCCACACCGCACAGAGCCACCATCGTCTGTGATCCGGAAAATTCATTTGGATCAAGATGTGGCTGTAACAGTGTCCTCTTGCGCCCCATCTTTCACTCAGTCGGCCGTGAACGTTTGAACTCCGTCCCATTTTACAGATGAAGTGAAGCCACCCTGACTCTTCAAAGTTATTCATTCATTGTCAGAATGGTAGCTTTATGATAATCTCGTCCCGGTGTCCTCCTGTAAGCCCAAGTCCAACCGTCTCCTAGATTAGGTCTTTCCAAACTGACCCAGGAGATCAGGAACCCGACTTTGTTGAAGCATGGCGAATTCCGTTCTCGCCATATTGGACGCGACGCCTACTGTCCCCTTCGAGATCCGATCATGGATTTTTGTAGTGAAACTCGTGTTGGATGGAAATGATGGCGCACACCGTATCCCTCCGAGCACACCTCGTCGTTTCTAGGTTCCCCTTTCACCTCTCCCTGCAAGACGAGCACCTCGCGTATCGTTTGTTTAGCCTTCATGAATACTCACCATAGGAAGCAATTGCCGTGCCCTGCGAAATGAGGTGAAACCCACCCCAGGATGAAATAAGTGAGCCATGAAGGCAGTCATATTGACGACGCGACACCTCGGGTATGAGGGCATCATCGCTGTTCGAGGTGTCATTTTAAACGGGCAGCTGCGATCAGCGATGGCAGAAGCATGCTGAAGATCATGGATACGGCACTAATCACTCGCTTCATATCCAAGCGGGGCGCCCGATGGCTCTGGTAACATAAAAGTGCGAGTTGGACAGTCATGATACCCCAGCTCCTCGGTTGATCCACTGGGCCCCTGTTCTTTGTCTGTTGGTACTGGCTGGTACGTTTGTTGCAAATCTTGTCTCATCGAAATGGTATGCTGACCCGAGCTTGTCATTCATTAGCCTTCAGACTTTTCGCATTCTTTATCCTTACTTCGCTTTACGACTCAACGCACACGACTTATCACATTTGACTTTTTCTGTTACGACTGAGCACGTCATGTCTCCCAAAGCGCTTACCCTCCTTGCTATTGCTGTCGTCGCTGCCCCAGCGTTGGCCTACCCTCTTCCGTACGTCTTCGATCCTCGTGTAATACTGTTGTCCGTCTAACTCTGATCCCAATAGTCCTCATCATGCCCACAAGGCCCAGCACCCTTCGTCACCTGTACCACAAGAACTAGAACAGCCACAACAACCAGATCAATCTGGTGCATTGAGCTTCTGGAAGAAGTTCATTCCTCACATCCCAGGAAGCTTCGGTAAACGTTCATTCGAGGAGGACGACCTCTTCGCTCGTTCCTTCGAATCGGACGGGGAGTTATTCGCACGAGAACCCGAACCCGAGCCCCGAATTCCAGTATCACCATTCCGAGGCTCCAGGGGAGGAATGCTAGGTGGATATAGGTCCCCAGGAATCATAGGAGGATCTAGGTTCCCAGCAGTCTACCGAAGGGATTTCGAGTTTGAAGATCTCACTGCCCGCGACGACATTGAAGAACTCGTCGCAAGAGAACCCGAGCCCCGACTTCCAAACTCCGCATTCCGAGGATGGAGGTCCCCTGGAATCACTCGTCCACCACCTCTGATGATCGCCAGGGATGACTTTGAAGATATCGCTGCGCGGGACGACCTTGAGGAGCTCTTCGCGAGGGAACCTGAACCCTCTCCTCGTTTCGACGCACGGGAAGATATGGAAGATATCTTCGCTCGTTCCATGGACTCCGAGTCCGAGCTCTTCGCGCGTGAACCCGAGCCAGAACCATTCGGCCTCGGACACGAGCCTTTCCATCACCGTTTCGCATTCGCCAAAGCAGGGTTGAGCCATCACCGACCTCAAGCTGTTGAGGCTAGGGAATACGAAGAGCTCCTCGCAAGAGAAGAGGCCGGCGATCTCTTCGAGAGGTCATTCGATGATGCGGAAGAACTTTTAGCTCGAGAAGATGTTGACGACATGTTGATGGCTAGGGCATTTGACTTATCAGGTGAGTGTGCATCCTGATGATGATGTCCCTTTGTTATTCCCTTCTTCGACCCCCTTTTCATTTCGCCTTTATCTTTCTTCCGACGTACCTTTATTCTCTTGATCGTCTGGTATGACGGATTTACTGATTCCTTTGCCCTTCTTAACTCTCCGCGTCATCGCGTGTACAGGTGATTTGGAGGAGCGAAGCTTCGACGACTTGGATTGAGGGTCTTGACTTTCGATCAGGATCAAGTGCAATTATGATTCCGATAGGAAGTCCCCGAGATATGCATTGACCGTGGGTTTTTGGAGAGATATGTCGGAACCAAGGATAAAGTAGTCTTATGTTGATGTATCGATAATGGGTATTGAATGCAAACCGGTGCTCGCCGATTTGCTCACTTGACTTTGCCATAGCCATGGCTTCATGTCTGATTATCCCTCAAACATCCGACCTCAGGTATGAGGATTGAAGGTTTCCAAGGACGCTCGCACCAGCACGGCCACGACAGAAGACCGTTCTCAAACCTACAACCTCACCTAACCCCGATTTTTCCAGAACATACCAATCCGATTAGAATATCAACAGCCTACATCATCGCAGCACCATAACCCCGGGCGTGTGACCAACCAAACAGCCCTCACCCTCCAGACTCCCAGACCCCAGTCTCGCATCTCCTTCATTCCTGATTCCGCACCCGCAGATCGATTTCCCAGTCCCAACTCGGACTCGTGGAGGATCCCTCACTATAGTGACGGACAGTGACGCGACCGCCCTCGAATTGATTATTACAGCCCATCCTGTCCTGAGCTCATTCATCATCAGGGTCTCGCAACTTGAACCTGAGACTTCTTCCACACCCTGCAAGTAATGACTAGTAACGACATCTCCTTCCCCTTTCTTCCTCCCCCTTTTTTCCCGTACCCTTTCTGTTCTCACCCCTTGTGAAGAAAGGCATGAAATCATGGAAAATCCTGAGTACTGTAGTGGGAGAATAACCCACCGACATGTACAGGGTCGTTCATACGTAGACCAGTCGTCGGGGATTTTAAGAGCCCATAAAGACCCTGTGACGTCTTGCGCATTTATCGCCATATTGCGCAGTTGCCAACTGGCGGCTCGCCGACTCGGACTGGGGTTTGGTTCGACGATACTAAATGAAGTACCGTGTCGCTCTGGAGCTCACAGGATCTCAAGAACCATGGGAAGGAAGCGAGTTCATTTTCGGTCCCGTACTTTGCACATTGTACGTGATCCAAGGATGCCCTGTGCGGTAGGTGGTGGTGGTGGTGGCTATGGTCGAAGTTGCAGCGCGCGGTGTTAATGAATGTAGGAGGCTGTTCTGTCCAAACGCACGGATAAGCATTCGGACTTCTTTCAGCGCCTTTTGCTTGAAACGTCCGAGTTGCAAAGCGCAGAACATACCACGCTGTATGAAGCAACCAAAAGCGCATCAATTGCCGTCGGGATCTGCAAAACTCCAAATCCGGAAGGGAGGCACAACGCAAAAGCACCGTCTCCCAAACCGGTGCACATCTCCCCTGCCTCTCAGGCCTCCTGAGAATCGCCCTTCTCTCTGCCAGTGCGACGACAATGAAAAAAAAACATGAGCGAATCAACAAGTTGCTATCGCAGATGATATCAATACAAAGAACCGCACAGAAAAAAAACACAATGATACTCACACTCACGCAGCAACAGCAAGAACCTCGGACTTACCGACATCACCTCAAGGCTCCCAGAAGACCATTTTTTTCTACCTTCTATCCTTCTAAGCATACAGTCTCGCTTAACGATTCATCGAAAATGGACACACACACGCCTGCTGAGCTTCTTCAATAGATAAGTCCTGGAATATATGAATGTAGGAATACAATACCTATCCCGTATCAATATCGTTGTGTTATTCAAGTTCGATCATTGTCCCGGACAATCTCCATATTTCCTCACGTCGGTATTTTAGGCTTGGACCTGATGCCTGATACTTGGATTGAAGCATGTCAGGTCCGACTGGAACAACCCCAACACACAGTATAACGGTACACGTACGCATTCCAGCAGAACCAAGCCTGAGATCAAGGATCAAAATCAAAATCCACATCCAGGCCAAAAGTCCCAACATAACCCAAAAAAGCCACATCCACCCCTCTCGCAGCCCATGGCCAGTGGCCAGTACCATCCTCTCATCCCATCCACGGTGAATTCGGGTCCCCTACTTGACCGGAGGAGATCGTCGAAATTCCTCGGTAGGTATATAAAATCCGTGAGAGCCCACGAGTTACACTGGTACCCCTCGTGTCCCAGCCGCGTTACTACAAATCAAGGACCATAGGTCCTTGTTGTATAACATATGAGCCTTGAGGCCTCCAGGACGAAGACTATATATCCATTAGCAGATATCCCTCGCGGGTGTACAAGAATACCCACGAGTGAAATCGTAAAAAATACGATACGGACAAATATCACTATCACTCTTGAGGAGGTGATATATAACAACACATATGAAAAAAAAATCCAAGGGGTCCTTTTTCACGCAACTATGCGTGGGATGTGGCGTTAAGGTATGCTGTCATTGACAGGGTAAGACAAACTCACCTTTTTGCTTTTCGCGCGAGCTTGATAGTTCCCGCTCGCTATGCAATGGACGGATGATAGTCAATAGTCGTACTGGACTCTCTATCGGCGGTAACACCTTTCTTCCATCCAATACGATAGACCCAACGTCCACACACGAAGCAACGACGAAAATCCAATTCCTCCTCCCCCTGCCTCCCTCGCACCCTCCCAGGAACTACCGTGACTACTGCGGTGGTAGTCCCGTACCGCGTTCCCGTACCGTGTGCTGGAATGGGGTGGGATGGAGATGCCCAAGGGATTTGGATTTCAATTTCGTCGTTGAAGAGACAAGGAGAATCGGACGTCGGACGAGGGGGCGTTTTTTGAGTTCATGATATTTCCATTCCTCTCTCCATTCTGGTTTTTGTCCCTTTTGAATCGTTGTTGGGTGTGGAAATTCGTCTGGAGCGTCCGCTGGTGGTCGGATTCAGGTTCGGATACTATCCCTTGATCCTGGGTCGTCGGTCCTGGAGGAACAACTCGTATCTGGTACGAGGCGGCGGGCCTTGATGCTTAATGAACTGTCATAATGTCTCCCCTATGCTTCAAAGAATCAGAGATCGGATTGACTTCAACTGTTCATTATTTAAGCTCACTTACCCCTATGCTATAGGACAACAACAGCTCCACCCAACGTCTCATCTCAATATCCCCAAGCTGTGCATATTAAATTCACAAGAAACCCAGACCGAACCTATCGTCCAATACCATAAACAAACCCACATCATCACAAAGAGGCCTAGAAAAACTCTCGTACCTCCTCCGCCATTCTTGTCAGACCCACGACCGTGTCTACCCACCCTCCCAATCTCCCGATAGGCCGATACCGATGAATTTCTTATAGCCTAAAAGCAATTGGTATTTCCTGTCATCCTTACGCGTCCTCCCCCCTTCTCTCAGAGTCGACGTCTCTAGGTCCTGTCCTCCGCAACCTTACGGGATCACTTGCAATTGTATCGTGTATCTCTCGAATCCGCGTCATGGCCGTGCTCGTGGAGCCCCTATCTGCCTTAGCCTAAAGTCGAAATCCAAAAGCCCGGTATTTAGACCTGACAGGTGATTGCAAAACGATCGTGAGGTTACCCGCGATAGTCTAGCACTTCACGTACGGTGTATGCCCGGGTTCTTACTCTGTAATACTGACCGCGTGCGAGGTACAATACAGTATAGTATGTACCACCAGAGCCCCACGGCGCAAGCGATACCGCGAAGCCCAAAGTCGAAGCCATTGGGAGATTTGGAATTGGGTATCACAGGTCGGAGACGGTAGTTCCGATACTGAAACGAGGCTGTTCGTCCTACCCGCGATAGGTCCTCAACCAGAGGCCGCAACTCCGAGTATCAATTCCTCGATGCTGTGTAGGGTAGCATAGTGGCATCCAATGCTAGATGAATGCTGTATCATGCAAAGCCGAATAGTTAGAGACGGATTGATCGATGATGCGTGATGGGGTTGTACAGGGCGTACAGTACGATCTCGGAGGTTTGTAACTGTAACTTGTTGCTTGTCGCTCGCTTGGCCATGGGATTGATGTTGTGTGTGCGATTTCGATCGATGCTTCAAGGTCCGGAGATGCTATTGACGACATCAATCAATGATCACTCTCCCTCGCATCCCCGGGATCCATGATCATCACGAATGGATATCTGGCTTCATTATGGAATTTATGCTACTCACTGGTGTGCGATTGTACCGTAGGGATCATCGGGAAACGAAGAGAAACGAGAAAAATAAGCACATGGTATTTCATGTACTATATCACGAATTCATCTATCACTTGAGAAAAGGAAATGAAGGTGTGAGTTTGGAGAAAGGCCGCAGGTAATAGTACAGAGTACGCGTGCAGAGGGATCCACACTCACGACTCTCGCACCTCATCTCACCTCGCCGATACCAATAGTAACTCCAACAGTGACCATGGAGCGACTATATGCGCATCATCTGCACGCGCAATCGATAGGCAAGGTAAAAATTGAATGATAGGAGAAGCTGAGATTTGCGATTGGTACTGATGGGGGCGTAGAGCGTAAATGCATAAAACGCGTGAGTGTGGTTGTGGTGGTGTTGTTCTTGGTCCGACTGTAGTTGCTGTACCAGTATAGTCTAAGCTGGTTGGAAAGTTGGCCAGTTGGGGCCGCGTGGCGATGCGCAAGTCCGAGCCAAATTGCCGTCGTCGTCGTGGAACAGAAACAGGAAGGTCACTTGTCACTGCTGTACGAGATGGGTAACGTTAGAGACCATTGGGCTTTCCTATTCCAGGGAAGGTTTGTCTCCTAAATTGGAGCAGGGACAACGAACGTTAATGAACCGGGAAGGAACCAGAGAGAATGAAAATGTGCCAATAATTCACACGAAAACGGTGCAGTCATGTCACGAAGAACAAGGAAGAAAAACATATCAATTGGGCCAGGGACAAAAGGAAAGGAATGATGAATGAATTTGATGTAGGATGCATCGATGATGACGAGGAAATGAGCTCTGGGATGTGGATCTGAGAAAAAAACAAGGAAGAGGGAGCAGCAATGCGTCGAGCGCGTTTCTGGGAGCAACGGACCCTCGTTTCGACGGATACAATACAATACCACCTCCCCCTCCATCCCTTCACCACCTCTCGCACATTGTTCCTTCTCCATTTCCCAAAATTGAAAATGAACAAATGAACACCTTGACAAGTTATCCTCACGGCAGGCCCAAGTGAGAAATTGATGCGTAAGAATGGAGAGCACTTATGCAAAGCTATGGGGTAATTTGGCCGTGAAGACAAGAGACGATAGACAAGAGAGAGGGTCGCATTGTACAATAGCCGTCAAGGAGAGATATGGCACCATGGCGACGAATGACGAGGAAGAGAGCCCTTAGGGACCGAACGCCCTGAAGGATTACACCCTGGTTCGCAGCTGACCTCGCCACGGCGAATTTCGAGTACCAGATTTTGTCCCTCGCAGGGCAAAGCAAAAATGGGGGATGGTCAGTTCCAGAACCAAAAGTGAGCAGTCGTCATTGATTTAAGGAGGAAATGAGCGAGCTTGGCAAGAGGATACAGTCTGGTCTGGTACGGTACTGTACAAGGTGCGGTAGAAGACGGGATGGGAGGAAGAGGATAAGGAGCCGAGAGCCCGCAAGAGAAGATGGATGGTGGGAGTGGGTTTACGTATCGTGGGTTGCAAAGAGATGTAGATGTGTGAGAGTTGTACCTCGTGAATCGACCTGGTACACCGGATATGTCTGACCTGCCAACAGAAAGGGTTCAAAGCTAGAGGATAGAGCGCAAAGCGTTTGCAGATAATTTTTAGAGTTTGGATGGAGGCAGAGAGAGGTGTGGACAGGAATTTGACAGGGATTACGGAATGGACACGAGGAGATGGAGAGACTGGGGGAGCAAAGGGAGATTGAATTGGCATGGGAGAGGTGGGTGGGAAGAAACGAGGCACTGTCAGGGAAGATTCGATGGAGAAGAGCAGCGGATGACCTCTCGAGTATAGAAAGAAATCGCGCGTCTCTAACCTACAAAGCGGTGGCAAACAAACAGAGAGCACAATAGTATCTATTGTTGTGGCTACGCGACGAAGGGGAGGGCTCTCGAATGCCATCGAAGGCGTTGGAAGGCGAGCCGAAAAATCCGTGGCTTTTGTCCTTTGCAGGGGGCGTCCTTGACACAAAAATGGTAAATTTGAATCAACTTCACGTGATGCGGTGGAATGATGACCCGAGATTTCGATCGGCGGTGCTTGGAAGTGAAAAGTGACGCGGATGTGACCTCGGATGTGACCTGAGCAGGGGTAACTCTGGGCCGGTCTTCTGGGATTGGTCATTGCTGGGTTGGGATGCCCGAAATGGACAGGAACGGCTGGATTGGGCTTTGATGGGCTGAGCGGCTAATCTGGCCTGTCATAGGCCTTACCAAAAGAGGGAAGCGGCATCATAGCCCTGCCTCCGCCATGCTCTGATATCCGCTACCCCCTATATAGTCAGGCAACAACGACGCCTTCTCCTCTCCCTTCCCCACTGCACTCAGTCAGTCGTCTCTTTCCTCCACTCCATCGAAGCCCATCTCTTCAAGCAAATCTCTCGCCAACTCCTCTGCATCTATCTTATTCGTCTCTCTCATCTCGCATCGCAATATCTTATCCTCTGCATCTTTCTTAACCCTCTCTCACAATTCTCATTTAATTCATTTCCCAAACTCCAGACCCCCATACTCACGCATTCCCCACATCCACAAATGGCCGTCGTACCTGCCCACCGCATCCACTCCATCCATGGAACCTTCGGCGGGCCCAGTTTCGCCTCTGTCGTCCCAGCCATCTCATCAGCACAAGCATCATCATTCGCATCCCTCCCCAACATCTCATACTCAAGAAACGCACCAACCCACTTCCAATACTCCGCACGAACAACATCACCGTCTATTTCTGCCTCTGCATCACCTCTCACGTCCCTGTTCACACAACGGCCACGGAGGTCATCAGTAACCGGTCCCGCACCGTACTCTTCTCGACGCGCACCACCTCCACCGCCAATCACATCCCAATCATCCTGTTCCCTCCAGGATCCATTCGCCGACGCCGCCGACGCTCAACCTATCATTATTGCTCTCCCACCTCCTCGTAGATCGGCCCGTGCTATTGCATCTCGTACTTCCCTTAACTCCGCATACCACTCTACATCATCATCACCCTCGCTGACAGCGAGTTCATATTCGAGAGCCGCACCCTCTCCACCACCCGGGATCCAGAGGACAGTAATTCCTGTTCCTGACAGACGAGCGGCAAAACTGGTCGCGAACGTCTTGTTGAATAGGGGTTCGGGCAGGCCGATGAGGAGGAGAATGATGAGCTATGGTGAGGAGAGACCGTACATCAAGAGTTGTCTCTCCCGCGTCGTCCAGATCGAGTGCTAAGTGGCAACCCGCCACTCATTCGCTTGCTCGCTGGATAAGGGAGTTTGGGAATGGGTTGTCGTTGTGTCGTACTCGTGCGTTGACGTTTCATTCTACGGGTCGGGTGCCTTCGCCGTCCACCGTGCGGTAGACGGTCAAAATCGCGGATCGGATCTGGTCTGGTTTTATGTGCCTCTTGGGTTATGATTATGCTCTGCTGGTCTTTTCGTTCATTCATACGCATACATACACACGACACACGACTTACTATAACGAAATGAAATCTCGTACATACATACATACCTCCTTTTTCTACTCATCCCCTCCTCCCCTCTCCGGTTTCTTCATATGATGGGCTTCGAACTCTCTCATTCTCTTTCTCTGCGCCTTGCTCGTGTTACAGCTTGTCTCCCTGGTCTTGGAAAACGTGTCTCGTGTGTCTCATTCATCTGTAATATCTCTAGCAATACCTCACTTGAATTGTTTATCTCATCCATTTCCTCCCTTCCCACCTTTTTCTCTTTCCCTCTCTACGTCGTCGTCTGGATACTACCCTCTCTCTATTAGATAGCTCAAAATTGTACTGTGTAATTGTGCGTGCTCAGTCTCCCATTTTCTCATCGTTGACGTGTTTCAAAATATGATAGTGTGTAATCCAACTTTATCCAAAGAGTCTTCTCTTCATACTGGTTTCAATTGTCGTTTCGGTTTGACGAGTGTCGCAACTCATACGCGCATATACAGTAAACCGGTTCCTCTACCTAGATGTCGTCATAACGTACACTTCCAAGTCACCGCCCCAACCACCGCCCGTAGTAACATGGAAATGAATCGTTGGAGTGGAGGGAATCATGGCATGATTCCCTAGAATTGTCCAGCCAGGTCCAAGACTCGAGGAATCCCAGTTGAGAAAAGGTCCAGGGACGTCGACGCTCGAAAGGGGCGCCGTCAAGCGAGCGCAATGAATACCGTACCCACACCACCTTCCTCCCTGTGATACACAATCAATTAATTGGGGGTGGTAGGGCGGTGGGCCACCTCGACATCATCGGCATTGTTCCATAAGGATCGAACGTTATTGAGCAAGCTATTGTACGAATATTTGAATGACCGATGGCATGGTCTTTGGGTCTACCCCCTGGTCTGCCGTCTATCAGTCTCTCGCGAGCCTGAGTGGCGCGAGTTTTTTTTGAGATTCCGAAAATGAAAAGCGGGAGCCTGAGTCACTGGGGTCGGTTTCGGTATGTCGTTTGCCCTTTTGGGCTCGGGATCGTTGGTGGTGGTGGTGTCCTTTATTGGACTGTCACTCGCCGCAGTCGACCTTTGCCATGTCATGCTTTGTTGTGCGAGCACCCATGATGCGCTTGCTTGGGTCTCTACTTCGATAATTAAAAATGTTATATTCTTGAAATCCGAATCCGAATTCAATTACAAGAAACAAGAAACGAAATGATAGAGACGACTCAGATCCGAAAACCAATACGCGAACTCACGACAACACGCATTGGACACTGGCTGCGAGACCCAAGGATCAATCGACCACCATTGGCCATCCAATCCTATACAGTAACAATTTACAACTCGACCCAATCCAAATCCAAATCCGAATTCTCAATTCCAATCGAATCCAATCGGATCCAAGCACGCTTCCGGGTAGAACAACTGTACTCGACAGACAGGCCATGGGTCTACGGGTCGGTCGGTCAGTCGGTCGGTCGTTATCGCCCCTAGGTCGGCCTCTTGAGGTTACTAGACATTGGACGCTCGACATCTGGTATGATGTAGCCGACGGCCGTGTACCGTACTGGAAGCCAAGATCCTCAGTCTCAGACTCGATGTGTATGTCCCTTCCGATGATCACGATCCGTCCCGTACATATCGTGCCGTACGAGAGTTATATCCGTATCGTACCCGTGGTGCGGCCCGTTCTTCGAGGACCCGAAGATGACGGGACGGGAGGATGGGTGGATGGATGGGGGTTTGTTTCACTTTGATTCTCGTCCCGAGGTTCGGGGTTCGTTCTCGGGCTCTTGTCATTGGTGATGTGCTGGAGTTATGACTTCTTTGCGAGTGGAATTCACCGTTTTATTTCCCCAGGGGGGTCGAAACCCAACGTACTGCGCAATGCTGCCTTGCCAGTGGATGACCCCTTCCGGGTCTGTTCAATGACATTTAATTTCCTCCCCCGCCCGTTTTGCTTATCCCTCCGTTTGTCCGTCCGTCCGCCGGCTCCTTATTGCTAATTCGCAGAAGCCATCGAAACACAAGACGGTATCGAAGGTTTATTGATTATCGTTGGATGATGTATCAAATTGAAGAAGAAGAACGCAGTACGAAGTACGTTGGATGGATGGATGGGCGTCGGGCGATGATGGGATTCGACGTCTCTCGCGACATCCGAGTCCCTTCATGGGTTGTTTCGTGCTATCATTTTTTTTCTGTTTCTGTCATTCTGTCGTCTCTTGTCGCATGTGTCTTCTTCTCTGAATTCTGACATTTCTCCTTCTAGCCTTAGCTTGTGTTCTGAAAAATCAAGAATCGACGAATCGATGAAACTCAAACTTTGCGAATTTGAAGGTCTTCCCACAAGCTGGCACCTGCGACGACGCTCATACCCATGTATGTGCCATGCCAATGATCAACAAGCTAACACACTATCGTATATCGTACTCGTTTTCGGATCCGAGCCGTCTCATCACTCTCATGTCCAGACGGATACCAGTTACTTACTAGGTGTAGCTACGTCCTCGGGGCATCAATGCATCAAGTTTATACTCGTTTCGAGCGTTATCGATATCGTCCCGGCGCGACACTCTCATCAAACAACAACAACAATCCCCGAACTCACAGATCTCGCAAATCGACGAAATCGCTCTTGGTGTAGAGGGTTGATACACAATGAGTTCCATATTCATATCGTATCCTTTCGTTATTTACCAACCAGTTGGGACTACGAAACCATGGCTGTCCAAGCACCAAGGCGACAACCCAGACACAGATGACGCCGATTTGTTCTCTCTGCCCAGTCGATCGTGAAGTACCGGTCCATGCATCATCGAACAAGGCATTACGTTCTCGCAATATATCATATCTCATATGCGTGGTGGTTGGGCGTCGAGTGGGAGGTGATGTTTTTGATGATGGGAGTGACCGAAGATCAGGGCCCATGCCAAAGTAAGCACTGGTTGGCAGACAATTCCATTGATAGTGAGTATTTTTTCTTGTTGATGATTGATGGTCTTTGTTCATTGGGCCTCGGGGCTTTGTCCTTCGACCTGACCAGGACTCGAACGAGGACGGGGTGATGCCATCTGTTCCGAGATAGACGTTGCGTTCCACTACTGCTTAGTGCAGTAACTCTTATCTGTTGTCTCATACAATACAAGAAGCCTCGAGGTACCCCGTCGCCCAGCATTCGACATGTACAGTCAACTTGAAGATGGCCCTAATTGGGAGGCTGTGCCAAAAGGGTATGTTCACCCGTTTCCGCCCATACCACTCCACTCTATCGTTATGCAACGAGACACTCCCATCGCCTCGTGTTTCCCGTTTCTAGGTTTACCTCATATCGACTTTCCACACATTCGATTCCACTACCATTTGACAAGACGAACCACAAGATATCCACTCGCTCAAACTCAAACTCGTCGGCGATGGAACGTATCAATGGGCGATAGTTTGGGGAACCAGTTTGGACAGGATTCAGCTGCGGTCTTGTGGATCCAAGCGCAAACCCACAGACTCACAGACCCCATCGACCCGTCGTAACTTAATCCAAGAAGCGGGAGTGCATCGCAATCTGGAACCATTGTCCACTCTGGAACGTCTTTGAGAGAGTTCCAGCCAGATCGGACCTACAAGCCCGGGCTTTCATACAACAACCTTCAACAGGCCAATTGGAAGGAGGTTACCGAACTCTTGAATCATTGTATGGTAGGTGCGGTCCCGTGGTACAGTAGAGATGGATACATACAGTAAGCTCACGGATAACGTACAGGCATGGGTGAGTGTGCGTGGTTAGTACGTACTTATTACAATGGCGGTGGAGTGTGGGTTTCATGGTGGTAGGGTTGACTGTATCGAGGTGAGTAACCCGCGCTTCTGATTTTTTCACGGGTTCTCACTGACAGAGTCGGTGTTGATGCAGATTGGGTCGAATGGAAGATGAGTGTCAGTGCTAGTACGTGGGTGATGGGATGGGATCATGATGTGTCTGACCTTGAAAGCCAGATAGTGCGACTTGTCGTTTGATGGCAGGGGTCATGATGGGAGGGCAGGAAGGTGATATAAAAGCAAGCTATTCGACTTGGGGATAAGGTGTTGCCGCGCCATAGGTGAGTATCCAGATACAACTGTAGCGTTTTGATTTTGATTATACCACGAAGGACTCTCCCCGAGTCGGAGATCCTGTGAGAATGGAAGAACACCGCAAGGCATCGGATTTTTGTTTTCGTATTCTTGTGGGCCACTTACGATAAGGGAAGTGAGATGGGATGGCAGAAGATGGGGAATATATGTGGCGGTGAGTGGTTCTTTAGATGGTCACCCGTCTGCCACTCCTTGATATATTGTATAGGTATAGCAGTGGTATAACACTCCAATATCAAACGAGCGAAACTCCCGAGTTGGTCTGTGCGTCGATTGCCAACCCATTTGAAGCATGAATCCCGTATCCTGTCCACGAAGCCAACTCGGGATCCCACTTGCCACAGTGTACATCTACGTATACATTCGTAGGAGATGTCCGAATCTCCAGTGGCGAATCACGCAGGGTGGATAGAAAACTCTATTCACCAATGTGGAGCTGATGATCACTTGTGGTTGTTGCTTATGGGTCCATCGATACTTGATCCTCTCTCCCCGCATTCTGCACTCTCACATGCAATGTTATTTCCTTCTTTCGTCGATCTCCTGGATACGTTCGGAGCGATACAGACACCTTGTTAGTGGAGCGACGCCACCCAAATCATCCGGGGTATGATGAGCCGAATGCCAGAATACCAGGTATAGGAGAAGAGGTCTCAGAATCAGCGCGAAGGGAGCTTCTTTTTTGCTATGGGTAGACTTCTCGCAAGATCCGGTTCATTCGAATCTCGTTGCACGTCAATGCTTTTTCAATCGGCATCCAATGGAGCGATCTTCTGCATCACATCGAATCGTCGGTATATAAATCTGCGGAGGCACATTCGGTGGCGTGTCGTACGCTTCAAGTCAAGCAAAGTTTTGTTGGGTGAACATGGGCATTGAAGCATCTTAACGTGGAGCCCGGGAAAAGACTTGCCTGTTTTGTCGCTGGTCAACTCAGCGGGGGTACGTGGCAAAAGATGTGAAGGTCGGAGGGACGATTTTCTTCACTTTTTTGACAGGAGTTCTGCTGAGTGCTGCGTGGAGGATGTGCATGAAACGATTGTTCTGGATCTATAGTCAACATGGAGAATCAGAAGGACGTGAAGTTTGCAAGAAGGGACGCTTTGTTGCCACTGGTTCAGTATAGTGTCCATGTAGGAGGCACTTCCGAGTAGTATCGTATCCAATACTTTGCAAGCTTCGAATTCGGTTTGGGACCGTTGACATCGCATATCCCTGTTGGGAATCCTCTCTGTGAATGCCGAACAGGGGTAAAGTGACTGAGACTTTAGAGCGGCGGGAAACGGACTCGGACGGTCTTTTGGATGTCACTGGAGTGTTTGCTTTTTTCCACGAGCATCGAACGAAAAAGAAGGGGCGCGGGTCATGGAATACGGGACCGATCTCTCCGATTCTCATCATATGCTGGCATGTTCCTCGTATTCTTCAGGTATCTGATGTCAAATACCCCCTCGGTCTTTGAGGGCAACATTTTTTCATAGTTCATGGACCCTGATGGAAATGGAATCATCGTCGGAATGTAGACGTCTTCTATTCCGAGTCCTTCGTCCTTCTTTCCTTTTGTGGTACACTGGAGAATAGTACTGCGTTGCCAGCTACGTGGCGGTTTCGTTACAACTAATAATACAAGAGGGGTCCGAGCACGTTGTGGTACAAGTTTTGTTTTTATTTCCGCTCAAACGGGTTTTCATCTCCGTTATCCTCGGATTACAACACTTACCAACTATAATTGAAAGCACCACGGCATACAGGGTGCACAATGCCTTTGGTGCTTGCTGAGGGTTGTACTTGCGCTGTGACCTTGGCTCTGATTTAACTGACTCGACAATGCGGAGTTACCGGAGTGCCTGGTTCTCCTCAGCGTTTTCCATTCTATGGAAATGCTTTTTGGGATCATAATGAGCTCTTGATATTGTCGTGAGTAGAATCCAAGTAATCGAACATTGTTCCTAGATTACGATTGTCCAATGTCTATTGTCCAAGCGGACCTTGTAGTATTTTCGTCTATCATGTACTGTATATGTCAAACAGAGCCGCTCCTAGCCCGATGAGAAATGTGAACAAAAGAGGATCGTAAAATGGGCTCTCTTGAGTCCCGAGAATCGGAGGAAAGATAGAAGAAAGATACCAAGGCAAATAGGAAAAAAATGGTAGGGGGATAAACATACTCTGAAATAGCACCATCTCGATCGTATATGAAGGAATGAAGCATTGGGTGGGGAGGATCTTCATTGATTGTCGTATAGGTTGTGACGGAATGGGGTTCTGGGTTTGATGAAACCAAACTTGGAATGGAGCCCTCGGGACGAACATGAGGAGAAAAGTCGAAATGCCAACTGGGAGATGGGTTGGGCAGCTCGGCGAAGAGATAAGAAGCTCGAGACGATCCCATGTCCAGAGAGTGGTACAGCACATCCCCAAGTGAACGAACAAAAGAGAAAACGGAACAACTGGCAGATGGTGTACAGTGTAGATAATCTCTCCTCGATACCAATCGACTTCCGTTCAGGTGGGATGATACTTGAATCTGTCGTTGATAGAGAGACGTTATCCAATGGCGGAGGAGCTTGGTACTCTTCATCTCTATTACCTCTTGTCATCTGAGAATCCATAGCCATGCACGTAAAGGGTGATGAGGGGAGAGGTGAGGAGAGAAATAACTACATGTAATCCTTCTCGTCCATATCGTCCAAGAACCAATTCGCCTCAGTCTTGTCTCGGAGCTCTCCTTTCGGTATCTCCATCAACAGATTCAGCTTCAACAGCTCGGCGAGCGCCTTGGCCTTCCTGTGGTGGAAGCTAGGAACCCACGTCTCCGTCTCAAAACCGATCATGCCTCGTATGTTCTGGACGTTCTCGTCGGCCAGCTGCAGCCTCTCACTAAACACCTTCGTCTTGCTCACATCGTCAAGATCAAATTCTACGGGGCACGGAACGCTTGCCCCCGCAAGAGACCCCCACTTCTCAGTCGCCTCGATCAGCAGAGCCTTTAGGTCGTGGGTCTCAGCCTCCCAGGGAGCACCAGCTTGATAGAAGAGGCGACGGATGAAGATAGACGCCGAGTCCGATAGGGCGTCATGATGGGGATTGTTGAGCTTCTCCGTGGCCTTGGCGTAGTGGAAGTGGACGAGACGGGCGTGATGGAGTCCAATGGCTTCCATCAGCTCGGATTCTTCCATCTTGTCCGCATTCAGTGGAAATGACGGTGGGACGAGGTTCCGCGAGTCCGGGTCATCGTAGTTCTGAAGTCGATCTGGTATACCGGCGAGGAGGAAGCGGGGCAGGATGGAAGCGTGTTGCCAGTCGAGCAGGCTTATAATCTCCAGCTGGCCAGAGTCTGGTGAGGTTGACATCATGACGTTGCTTGGCTGGAGATCAGGATGACGGATGCAGAATTCTCGGAGGGATCGGTTGTTGGGAATGAGCAAAGGGGCCATGAGAAGGTAGCGTTGGAGATTCTTGATGTGGTCCAGAGGAGACTGCTTCTCGTACTTGTACGCCTCCCTTCTCCCGCGCTGGAACGGGAGTAGAGGTTGACCAAAACGTTCCAGGTACGCTGTCTCCTTACGTGCGGCTGCTGCGAGTGTTGCCTCTGCGTTTTCGTCTGTGTAAGAATGTCGATTAGTTCTGGAATGTTTAACGACATGACAACAGAGAGAGAGAGAGAGAGAGAGAGAGAAAGAAAGAAGAGAGAGACCTACAGGGTCCTCGGTTCACCTCGAGCTGCGATCTCCTCCCATACCACATATGCAACCTGACATCTGGACCGATACAGAAGTGCTCGCCCTTGAGCAATATCTGGATGCCCGTCTTCTGCCCTGCTACCTTTTTCAAGTCGTCGACGTAGTAAAGACTTCCGCCAGCTGGGAATGGGATCGACATGATGTGGGACTCGAGCTTAACAAGCTGATGCAAGACGGAGGCGAGATCCGCTTCCTTTAACTGCATCCACAGGTCGGTAAGCTTGGTACCTTTCACGAACTCCATAAAGATGTACTCAGTCTTCGCAGCGTTTTCCGACGTAGGAGAGTAGCCGTACACCTTGGGAACGGGCAGGTCATGGGCACGGAGGAAGGCCATCGTTGCAACTTCACTGGCAACAGCATAGAACTTGGGTTGCGTGACGGGGTACGGGATGCGAGCAATCATCTGGAACCCGTCGTGCATGGTGATGAGGAAGATGCGGTTGAAGCCTCCCTCGTCAAGCTTCTCCATGGTGTCGACGTCCTGAAGCGTCCGACCGACGGACTGTGCCGCAAGTCGACGGAGCTCACCGTCGTCGAACTCATGCTCGCGCTCTGCGAGACGAAGATCGTTGTTGACGCTGAAAATTGTGTGGCATTATAGACATGTGACGGAGGGTGAGAGAGCAACATGTATATACAACTTACAGCCATGATCCTGACGTGTATTTGAAGAGATTGCGGGGAGAACCTGGCATGCTCGACAATGAACGACGTGGCAGACGCAGAGAGGTCTTGGAGGAGACGGATGAGGAAATGGATAGACGTGCTAGACGCAAAGAGGAGAGAGTACTGCTGTGGAGGAGTCTCGTATGCGTTAGGGAATGTAGCATTTGGAAGAAGGATCAGGAGTGGATGACTTCCCGGAAAGAGTTTGAAACAGCTTAGTATCCATTACCAGAAAAGGCAGTTCGTATAAATGCAATTGTATGTCGACTTTTGCTCGCTGTCCGTTGTCCCACCCAACCCCCGCGCCGGCACACCTTGGCAACTCTTATATCACACCCAAATTCAAGTAATTGGACATTGTTTCTAGATAATGAGTGTCCAATGTCTATTGTCCAAGCGGACCTTATTGTATTTTCGTCTATCATGTACTGTATATACCAAACAGAGCCGCTACTATATTGATATTCGGTAGGTGAGATGCAAAGACAGGGAGAGACGCTTGAAGATCCAAGAAAAGGAAAAGAAATTGCAAAGTAATGTACAAATGAATGGATTCCCAATATGCAGAAGAGTGAGTGTATAGTTTCAAGATGCTCTCGATGAAATGGGATAGGGTAGGAATGGATGGGGTGAGTACGTCATCAATGGGTGGTAGTAGGCGTCGTGACAAGAAGACGAGAACAAAAGAAGGACCAAGATCTGGAGAGAAAGATGACGAAAGGAGGAGGGATAAAGAGACAGAAATAGGTCGAAGAAATAGATACCATGACAACACCTCGTTCCTACATACAATTATCTGAGGTTTGTACCATGAGAGAAGGGAGTAGCAGCAAGCATACCCGGCCCGATGAGAAATATGAATCGAAGGAGGCAAAATGATAGTAAAGTCGGCTCCCTTGAGTCCCAAGAATCGAGAAAAAGATAGAAGAGAGATACCAGGAAGAACAAAAAAAGATAGGGGGATAAACGTACTCTGAAATAGCACCATCTCGATCGTATATGAAGGAATGAAGCGTTGGGTGGGAAGGATCTTCGTTGGTTGTCGTATAGGTTGTGGCGAAATGGGGTTCTGGGTTTGATGAGACCAAACTTGGAATGGAGCCCTCGGGGCGAACACGAAGAGAGAAGTCGAAACGTCAACTACGAGATGGGTTGGGTAGCTCGGCGAAGAGATAAGAAGCTCGAGGCGACCCCATGTCCAGAGAGGGATACAGTACATCCCCAGGTGAACGAACAATAAAGAACACGGAACAACTGACAGATGATGTACAATGTAGATCACCTCTCCTCGATACCAATAGACTTCCGTTCAGGTGGGATGATACTTGAGTCCGGAGTCACAGAGACGTTATCCAACGGCGGAGGGGCTTGATACTCTTCATCTCTGATATCTCTCGTCATCTGAGAATCCATAGCGATGCACGTAAAGGGTGATGAGGGGAGAGGTGAGGAGAGGAATGATAACGGTATTTGAGGGTAAGGATAACGATCTGGCCAAAGAGAGAGAACGGTCGGACGCACGTTGACGCGTACTGCTGGACTTGATATCCAGGCCATACTCGTCAGATTTCCGTTGGTGCTTGCTGCGACTCTGGCTAGATGGGCCCTTCCGTTCCTATCATACCATAACCATAACGAAAAGGATATCACAAGGATTCCGGTCGTGAATACAAATGGAGTCCCATGAAGGGTTAAATGGGCCAAAGGGTAAGATGGACGGTGTCTCAGATGTCAGATACATTCGTAGGTTAGACATAATAATGACTTGATACTCACAAAGTTACGAATAAGGATATCACGTAGAGTTTTCCGAGGATGGCTTGGAACATGAGGTCCCAATAATTCTCGTTGACCTTGAGAACCCGAACGTCATGACCGAAAAGGCCCCCGCATCCATCAGAAACGACCAATAGCAACAACAACGGACGGACGAACAAACAAACGGAAGAGCAATAAAGGTTATCAAATGCTCGGTGTGGGTAGGTTCTGGAACTTGGGACTTACGAGTGTGATGTATGTCACCACCGTCAATATGGCACATACACATGGCGGAACCGCAGCTTCCCAAATGAGGATGAGGAGCTTTTTCATGATCTACATGGCCAGAACATGCCCGTCGGGAGGTCCATGGAATTGAATTAAATTAGTCGAGTCTCAACAGGAAATTGTAATGGATATCTTACGCGACGAAACCGAGACGAATACACTTGTGCTTTTGCGCGGGATAGATATATTAGAACTGTTTCACCAACGGACAGCGAGTCGATTGTCAGTTGTTCCGTTGAAGTTTGAGATTTGACAGACGGGGTTTTATGTTTAGTGGAAACACCACAGGGTAAGTGAAATGGGCCTAACTCACGCATTGTCATCAATATAATGTCGAGGACTGAATGCAGGTTGGTGCGTTAGCGAGCGGGGCGCGATATCACGGGGTAAACTGACCGGCAGAGGATGTGAGTGTAAGTATAACTACACCAAGAAAGGGGAATGGAGGAGATTATTCCGTCATTTTCATTTTCTGATTTGGAAAAAATGAAGGTGGGACGGAGACCGACGTACATAGTGGGTCTGGCTAAGTGTAGAACGTTGAGAACCTTAGATTCATCACGGTTGACGAGACGACAAGGGAGAACGACAACAACCACAACGACACGCGAAAGAGTAATAGGGCTGGATGGATATACTCACTTTGATCCTAGGAAGGCTTTCGATGTTCTCTACGAGGAAAACGAAGTCGATTTTGAATGTCTTGACTGTGAACACGAGACTGGTGACCATCGAAGTCAACAGGATCGAGCCAAGGGATACCTGAAATTAATAGAAGCGTTACAAATCCCGAGCTATGGGATGAATTCACCGCAGCAAGTACTGTATGGTACGTACCAATGTGACCCATCTCCGTTTCGTAAGCTGATTTATTTATATTCCATCAATGAAAACTCAACTACCACCCATTCATGACTGAATCCTTACGTTCCAACAACGCCAGATGAGAAAAGTCTGTACTGGAGCGGCCATAGATACTGTCTACGGGGATCAGTATTAGATGTTTCAGCGGGATTTCTTACGACAGGTCGGGTATGAAGACGAACCAGCGCTGGGGACAGTTTGTCTACCCAAATGAAGGCGACAGCAGCTATCTGACATGGAAAAAAGAAGCATTAACAGTTTCCCATCGCAAAAGTGTCACCGAAATCCCCACATACCCAATCATTGAAGTGGACGACATGTGCTCTCCAATGAGCATAAAACGCCAATGAAGTCTGAAGGCTACCCCGGAAAGCCAGGGCGTCAATAAAAAAAATACAACATATCATAGTAATCCGAATACTCACAGCGCTACAATCGTGACAAACACCACAATCATCCGAAGCCATCTACTCTCATTTTCCGCTCTCGACCAGAATGTAAATGATTGGTTGATCACAATTCCAGTTTCAATCGCCTGAATGAACATGCTCATCACATTTGGCCCCAGAAAATAATCCGGATGCGCCTCGAGATCTGAAAGTGTGAGAGGCATAGCTCGTTTGTCGTCCGCCCGCTCGTTCGTCAGAAGTCAAAAAGGAAAGAGGTTGGCGCTCGCGCGACCCGAGGGGTCTCGGAGAAATGACGGGGAGAGGGGGATGATCAAGGGAGAGACGACGAGACCGAAAAGAGAAAAAGGAAAAGGGTAGTGGGGGGTAGGGGAGCAACAACTGGGGACAGTCGCACTTGATTCGTTATATAGTTATTAACGTGAATTAGAAGGGTCAAGAGACGAAATGGGCTATTCCCAGCTAATTCAGTGAAGAATCAGCCACAAGGGGGTTTGCGTAATTTGCCGAGAGGTAAATTCTCCGAAGGGGTGGTCGAAGTCGAATGCTAGGATAAGAATGGGAGGGGACCAGCCACTGACAGCGAGGAAACAAGGAATGAAATAAACGCGAAGAACCTAAAACGCAGCAGAGGAAAAAGTGCACGTTTTACGAGAACTGATACCGCCTGTGCGAGATGATCGTGCCCAAAGTTGCCTATAGTAGTTGTGGGGTCAGAAAGCGCGATTTGGAACACAACAGGGTGAGAAGGGAGAGAGGGGAAGGAAGGGGCTTACACCAATGACGAAAATTCAACGGTGGAACCGCGAACGAGATTAGAGAGAAACGGACCGTTACGGCACATCCAATTGGCCTATATGTACATCCGTGGGCAGTCTTGGGACGCTAGCATCCTTTGGGTATTATTGTCCCCTCTCGGTGCATTGAATTGAACGGGATCGCACGCTTAGTTTAATATAAACAAGAAAAACAGGTGAATGGTCATCAGCCTGAGGTTAAGCGGACTGGAGCGGCCGAGGTGCAACAAATAGCAAACCATCACAACCAGCACTCATATGAATTTGATCTTCCAAGGATCACCACAACGACAATGAACGAGGTTCATCATAGAGCAAAGAGGGTTTTCGAGTCAAGAGAAGTCTGCCCCAAGGTCGATCCAATTCTCACGAAGGAAAAATACCGTCGGCAGCGAATCAATCCCTTCACCGTCCCGACCAATGAAATCATAGAGTTTTAGCTTAAATCCTCACCAGCAGCCGGAGAAATTTCACAACTGTGAGAGGGCGCGGGACTAGAGCTTTAAAAATAGCAAGGAAAACGATCGGACATACAGTTTTCAGGGGATCCTGAGTACAGCACCATGCGGTGGGGGACGAATAGAGGTAGTCGAATAGGCCCTTCTACCCCATAGATTTCAATACGGACTCAGTCTTTCGCCAATGTCATGGATTGATAGACTTATCGGCTGTTTAGAATCCTGTTCAACCCATACGACAATTGAACCCCACGTCGTCTTGTCGCCGAGGTGTCTGGCAACGCTGACATGTCCTAAGCAATACCCTCAAATACCCGGATTGGCGACGTTCAGGGTATGTAGAACTACCCCTGTCAACGAACGAACGGAGAGGATGAGAGAATCGGTATATGTCGGTTTGGGCGGTGACCGTTGTCAGGAGGTGCGTTTTGGGAAGTTTGGAGGGGAATGAGAAATCGGCACCCCATGAATGGGTGTGGTGTTACCCTATCATCGGGAATACTCTGCTTTCTTGATGATGGTACGCGACTTGGATGGGCCTAGGTCATGTTCAGGAGGTATTCAGATTCGAGCAAAGATAAATACTGATGTGTGCCGTAATGCACAGTTGTCCCGTCTGCTACAAGGGAATAAATACGGAAGGGGGCTCATTCGTCAAAGAAGACAACCGTCACGGTAATATCATCCCTGCCACCGAGTCGGTGAGCTCAATAGTACGTATATGTGGGATCTGAAACTCACATGATGCTCCGCGAACGTTGAGACCGTACACTGAGGAGACCAGCAGTCAAATCTGAGTCTGCGCCTCCAAGTGCATTTCTGACAACATGAACTGCGACATTTTGATCCTGTTTTACAAATTTCTTCGACTTTCCCCATAGCCTGTACCGTACAGTTTTATCTTCTCCATCTTGTCCGACAACGGGAAGCTCGTTGGGAAGAAGTGTGGGCTTCTCGGTCTCGTGTTCGGATGGTTTCTGGTCTCTCCACCAACCAACCAATCCAACTGCTTCTTCGCTCGAGAGACATTCCCATAGACCATCGCTGCCCATTACGAGGAAGTCCCCAGGTTGAATAGGGGTAGTGGTCACTTCTGGCTCGGCTGTCAGGTACGGAGGCGTTTTAAGGTTCGAGCGGGGGTAAGCTCCGAGATATGTGTGCCACAACTTCTTTTGCGTTTCAGCATCCCATTTCATTCGAGCATCCCCGAAAGCACGAGCCATCCCCCAGCCCATGACTCGACCATCCTTGACAACTTGCTCTCCGGGATGCAGAGCGTTGAGTCGAGCCTCTTCCGCTGGACTCTTCCCGTCTTGTTCGGCGGAAAGCAGACGGACTTCATAAGTTGGATTTCCGTCCTTATCCTTTGTCTTGCGCCCCAAAATAGCCCTTGAATCACCGGTGATAGCAACGTGTAGAAGACGGGAATGTGAGTCGTAAAAGGACAGCAATGCACAGGAACCTGCATCTGCCTGAGCAAGGGCTATTAAAGACCGCTGTCGCGATGGGGATTTGAAAACATCTTCGAGAGCTACATTGACTATGTCGTCGTCTAGACGTTTAAAAGTGTCCTTGAATGTCTTCTCAATATCCTCGGGTGTAGGCGTGGGTGGGGAATCCGGATCTGGTAACATCTTTGTGGCGTAGGTATCAGAAAGCGCGCCAGCCATGGCTTGTATTAGATTCTCGCGCAGCCATGCACTCGTTTCCCAACCGCAATGGCCGTCATAGACACCAAAGAGTGACCAGAACCCAGATGGGACGGGGAGGACGGCTTCAGAATGATCATCCTCTGTGGGGTTGTTACTGAAACTGGTAAACGACAATTCCAAGAGAAGGATTCTCCAACACACCTAGCAACCTGCACGACATCGTAACGAGAAACACCAGCGCCTGACTGAGGAATCACTGAGACCGCATGTTGGTTCAGACGTTTGCTGACATCAATGGGTGCGTATGAAGATAGGGTAGATAGTGTTTTCAATTGGGTAAGTACTGATTTTGACATAGATTCGGGAGTTCCATTTGGTGTCATTGTCTTTTCAGAATCGCGAGACTCGTGTGAGTGGGAATCCAAATGAATGTGGCGCGTCGTAATCCAGTACGATGCGCCCCAAGTGCCTAGAAGGAGCCCAGTTGCTCGATAGATCGCAAAACCCTTGCGTGAGGGCGAGACTCGGAAACCAAGAAATTGTCTGGACGTCCTGAGCGATGAGAACATTAGAATGTCAAATGAATGAGAGATCAGAAACACTGCATGTGTGGTTTTGGGTCGTTAGAGATACTTGAGTGGCGAGAAGCTATGAATGAGAAAGTTCTGTCCTTGCGCTACTGTATGATTGCTTTGGGATGGTCCAGTGAGAGGAGCAATCTGGTCTACTGACAGGATGGTGGTGGTGGCGAAACTTGGAGAAACTCTGACTCGGACGAGCGTGGTGGCGTTGAAGCAGATCAGTCCAAAACAGTAATTAAATCCCAGCACGTGATCGTGTACTCTCAATTCAAGTTCAATCAGGATGTGTGAAGCAATAATATTTCGCGACTAATTGCGAGGATGTCGTACGTTCACCCTTATATACTGTGACATGGGTATCAATCGACCACAGTTATCCTCGTTCCCACATTCCCAAATCGAGTCCTCCATGTTGGTCGACCTTCGGTGGAACTTCTCTCTCTTGTCATCTCGCCCCCGTAGTCTCCAGATCGACATGTCTAGTGTGCACAATCATGGCGAGACTTGAGAGAAGAGCTCTGACAAGATGGTGGTATTGTCGATGGCGTTTGATGGGAGAGAAATACATGGACCGGTTGCTAAAATGAGCAGTGTAGCCGTTTGACCAAGGGCACAACGAAGGAGGAGAAAGTTAATGAGTCTTCTGGGCAACTTCTAATTTACGACATTCTGGCAGGCAATTACATTCAAGCCAGAGCACCGAAATCTAGCTAATCAGAGCCCACTGGTTATGTGACAGAGTTTCCAGTGGCAGTCAGACTAGATCCGTCTTGGTAGATGTTGTTCTGAGAGTGGTCAAACTATGGGATAGCAATGATCTTCGTACCCGAGAAAAGAGAAATACGACAGACTAATGCAACTTACTAGATCATAGGGCGCTCACTCGAAAAATTCGACAGTCGACGGACCACTCGGCTGGAAGCGATCTATTTGAATGCGTCAGCATAGAACGACTCTCATGCATAGGGACCTACTGTAGAGACAACAATCGCAACGTGGCCTGGTAGGAAGCCCATCACAGGATTCAAAGACAATGAAGCGATAACAATTAGGGGGATATTAGCCAATAATCTAGGGTTTCTATTAGTATTCGAGAAGGTATACGTTTCGATAGAAGCACGCACGTTACGAGAAAATAAATCAAACCATCCTGAAACAATAAGGTCACCAACCGAGACTTCCGACCGTGTGTTTGGAGGGTCCTCTTTGCACACATAACGAGAATCACAAAATCGAGGCCACTCGAATACGCAAAAGAGAGGATTATTCCAGTGGTGTCGTTTTCCTCCAAGCGGCAGCCGAACCTTGGGTCCCGCGTTCCGTGTACTTGGGAGGCATCTGGTGCTGAATTAATGAGTGTGACAACCAAAACGGAAGCTCAGACGAACGGTGCATCATAATGACCCATTGGCCCAATATGAATGCGAGAAGAGGACCCACACAAGGCCACTTCATTCCCCAGATAAACATGCTAAGTCAAACAGAGAATTAAGTCCTTGGAGAGGAGTTGAGCGCAGACAGTACGTACGTGCGAATTGCAAGATTTAGGGTAGAGCAGCAGACCGATAACCCCACACCGATCTGACGCAAGAGTGAGTTCAAGCAAAGGAACAATCAGAATATAGCTTTACAAAGACACAGGTCTCGAAAACATGGCAGTTTACCCAGCTCGATATGAATTCAGAGACGATCGAAGTTGCAACGAGGGGAATCATTTACTTTGGCATTGTAGAATCATAAGAGACAAGTCTTGGGGAGGAATATAAGGAGAGGATTGAGGGCACAATCGGCTTTGACTCACGTAGTTGTAATAACACCGAGGGTTGAGTAGCGACCAACAAAATAAGGAATCTAATGGTTTACACGATCAGATGCACGATCGACTGGTCGAGATGATTCTTGCCATTGGCCAACCCATCTTCTTATGTCCCTTGACGAAACTCAATTCGAAGTCCAAGGATAAGATAAACTCCCAGCTGTGGCGTGATCAGCAAGAGACCTCGGAGATTTTCACGAACGTGATACACACTACAAGAGGCCAGCTTGCGCGTGAACAAGCTTCGAGTCGATGGCTTGATAGTAGAGAATGAGACCCAAGGGGTATGAGAATCGAGGGAAACACTCACCAGCCTCACGGCCAATCTCTGAGGGAGAGTTCCAGTCAACCATAGAATGATATGTTCGCCGAAGCTGAAAAGGCACTGCCTGTTTGGATCCCACTAAATATTGCCAGTGTGACAGGTACCAGAGACGGGGTGCTGCGGGCAATGCTATATCGTGCAGGGACCAAGAAACAGTCATCACGAGGGATAACAGGGATAGAGCAAGGTTTGACACCCTTGTTGTAAGAAAGGATACTAGTACATGATGAACCCAACGTACGGCGCCGATCGGCGAGACTTTTGACAGGATGTCACCAGTCGTTGCTCATTAGGGATGGAGGGAAATAATGTATGACTTGAGGCATTAGAAAAATCCGAAGGGTCTGAATAGGCACTAGAAAAAAATGGTCAGCGTGGATTCGCTCAAGGAGATCCAGTAATCCCGGTCACGGTGTGCTATGATGGAGCGCTCGAACGCGCTCGGAAGGTCAGAAGAGGGTGGGGCTGGATTGAATCGTCAGAGAAAAGGAGCTTCAATGATATGTGTTTCAGTAGATTGGTTCCATCCAGATTGCCATGAATAATGGATATCGGAGCACCAAGAATAGGAGAACGAAGGATAACTTGAAGTGCTGCCCAAGGCTGTTGGCTCGCGCCGAGCGGTGTTTTGGTGTATTTGTGGTCTTCGGGGTCACCGTTGATGAAGCCCGAAGACCTCCTTGGAGCCGTGTTTCAGCCCTATACCAAAATCTTCAAAGCTGTGTACCAGAATGGTGCCATAGAAGCCTGGGTTGACCATCGTATGTGTTTCTCCGAACTCCACGAATTATAGCGGCGAAG